>LR754715.1:5542-35668 GCA_902729485.2 Mus minutoides
TTGTGTAGTGTCATGGATACGTAGATTTTTCACTTTATTTTGTATATTGAGATAGTCTTTCTCTGTAGCCAAAGCTGGCTTTGAATTTGTATTCCTTGTGCCTCAGCCTCCTGAGATTTCAGGCATTCCTACTGTACTTGACACTTTAAATGAATTAAAATCACTTCCTAAATTTCCCTTGCCTTATTTCAGCTTCTTAGTAGTCATATGTGGTTGGTGACTACCGTATTAGATGGTGCAGAAATACTCCATTCCATCATTGCAGTTCTGTTAGCACTGAGTCAAACAGCTTTGAGAGGGTATTTTCAGATTTGCTAGATTTTGCCCATAGATTAAATTTTTGGCTATGGAATTCCCTGTTCAAAGCCCATATGCATTTTTAGGATTGAAAATTTCAAATAGGGGTAGAGATGTAACTCAGTATGCCAGGCCTTGAGCTCCATCTTCAGCACCACAAACAATTTCCTATTAAAAACCCAAGCCAAACCAAACCAAACCAAAACAGAATACTGTTAAATGGTTCTGCAGAAAGTTGTTCCAATGTACTCCACCAATAGAGCACGAGAGCATCTATTTCTCCTCTCCTGTGCTGACACTGTTTAAGAGTCTTCATCTTTGTAATCTGGTAAGTCATAAAGAGTACAATGATGTTGTAATGTATATTTCTTTGATTACTGTTGAAATTGAATAGTGTTTCCTATGTTGATGGCCCATACATATAACTCTTTTAAGGACTGGGATCCTTGACTCAGTCTTGTTTCCTTGTTTGGGATTCTTGGAATACTCATCTCAACCCTTCACAATTCTGTTTGGCTAAGTCAAGGTTGGGGCCGCACATCCATGTTCTTCAAAGTCACCCCCAGGCTGATCTGGGCCACTCATACTCCAGACGAGAATGTCCCCTAGATATATCTGAAAAAGGATTCGTTTAGATTCTCCTTAAAGCCCTCTTCATGTTAGGAGGCTCTGTTGGGAAACTTGGGTTGAAATTTACTATGCTAAGTTCTGTGCTGATCTGCAACAAACCCTCCTGACTGGAGCCACATGGAATGCTTGCCTCCTCTTTCATCTGACCAGCCTTGACACATGTAGAGATCACCACCAGGCCATTTAAAATTTCATTCTTCACCAGGGTTTCTTTCCTTCATTTTGCACATGACTTGGTTTTAAGAGTCTCCGCACCATGATTATTGTGTTTGATTTGTGTTCAGTTTCCTACTGGACAGAAGAGGCAGAGCCTGGGCCTGGAGTGAGCCCTGGTGTGAAGTCTGCTACTTGCACTGTGAACAAACGCAGGTAACCTTGTCTGTGGAATGGGAACAGACATCAGGAGCACCCTCGTGAGGAGTAAAAAGTATGAAGACTGGTGGACAGGTAGTTAGTACAGTATTAAAATGAAGGTCTAAAGAGAGACAGTTTTCCTGGTACTACATTGACCATGCTGCAATGGAGGACCACAGATTCCAGAACATCTGGGCAACACAAATTGGTCTTAATAGGTTTAAAATGCAAAAGACACAAAGTTGAGTGTGCAGGGAAGATTGTGGTGGATATGATCAGAACACCAAAATACGTTGTGTGAAACACACAAAGAGCTAAGAGAGAGAGAGAGTGAGAGAGAGAGAATTTGAAAAAAAAAATCAGTAAAGAGAGTGTGTTAACAGCAATGAAACAAAACACCTCAGTACCTACCAGAGAATGTTCCCTAGTCCTTGGAGGTATGAGCACGTCATAGGGTGCCTGGAATGCAGTAGGTGCACAGTTTGCATTTTGTGCATAGCTGTGGGATAGTCTTAAGTCTTGGGAGAAAAGCCTGGAGGCAGGGATCTAGTGAAAATAGTCCAAGAGAATGATAACAGAGGCCTTAACTGAAACAGTGAGAATGGAGATAAGAGCCAGTTTCCTGATTAAATCTAAAGCAAGTGGTGACTGTTGAAGGGGTAGTGGGAGCACGGGGAAGAGAAACAACAGGGAGGAAGAGAGAGGTGGAGTCGAGCTAATTTTGAGTTTTTACAGCTTAGGTGAATCGGAGGAAGGTGATAGAGAAAGGAGGAGAAAATGAGCATGCTCTATTTGAAAGAATTATGAGGGCCAGGCCAGGTTTCAATGAGAACCTTCTAAAAGGAGGCCGGGCATGTAGGGTTGTATTTTGGCAGAAGCCTGAGGTTCTTGATGGCAGAGAGGAAAGTGTTCCAAGTCGAATCAGGAAAGGGAGGAAGGACCAGGAGAAGAGCAGGGCTGAGCTGAACTGACAAAGATAAGATTGTAGAGGGTGATTAGCTGATGGAGGAGGCTTGCACCTTTTGGGGGAGATTAGAAAAGAGGAGTCAGGGTAGGGAAGAATAATCTAGAGGCTACCCCTAGACTACCTATTAGATTGATAGTAGAAGTTATCACACAATAGACACACATACACTCACACACTCACATGTGCGCACACACACACATACATACTCATGGGTGAGGATGGGGAGATCTAGCTCTAGCAGTTGGCTTTAGTAGATCTTGGGAATGAGAAGCTAGCGAGGTTCCTTTGGGTGCCCAGAAAGAATAATGTAATAGTTTCTACCCTTAAGGGATTCCTGATTCAGACATGAAGATGAGATCCACAGTAATAACTGATGTAGAGAAGATGGAAAACAGATATGAGGCTATAATTTTGTCTTCTGTCTTCAGTTGGTTAATCGTGTTACCCTTGTCCCAGGTCCCTGACACTTTCTGATTTTTTTTTTTTNTGGGATTTTGATCTCCTGATTTCCTATAGATTTTGCCAGGAAGGTGGAGGAATTCCTGGCTAACATTGGTCTGCCATTTGTATCAGTCTGGAGCCAGATGCCTTTTTGATTCTTTGCACAGCCCCACCCTGGAGGCTTCCTGAGCAGAAACTGGAGTGGGGCAAAGGGGCAGTCTCACCAAGCTGCTGTTGCCCCTAAGCTCATGCTTGGTAGAGCAATGGGTAAGAAGAGCCTGAGCTCTGGAAGCCTATCAGGATGACACCAGGCCAGTGCATTTAGAAACACATTAGAACATATGATCTACATGAGTGTTGTGCTAGGAAAGACAGCTTGGTCGGTAAAACGCTTTGATGAAGACAAGCATGGTCTTGAGCTCCAGAACCCATGGGAGATATGCCAGGTGTGGTGGTACACCCTTCTAATCCCAGTTCAGAGGAGGTGGAGACCAGTGGATCCCTGGGTTCAAGGCTCAGCCAGTCTAGCCTACTCTGTGAGAGATAGTTGGGGTGAGGAGGTAGAGAGAGAGGGAGAGGGAGGGAGGGAGAGAGAGAGGGAGAGAGAGAGAGAGAGAGAGAGAGAGAGAGAGAGAGAGAGAGACTCTATGAAACTGAGAATGAACCCGAGAAAGCACATACTTGTTCTCTGGCCTCCATATGCATGAGCACGTATACCTTCCTGTGTATACCTGTGCTCTCAAGTGCATTGAAACACACACACACATACTCACTCACACACACACACAAATACAAACAGTGCCTTGTTGCTTCTCAGTATCATTCCAAGGCTTTATGTCCTTTTATTGTGTTATTGGGATAAAACCCCAGGGCCTCACAGAGGCTAACCATGCATGCTACTACTGAGCTACACCCATAGTCCCAGTGTCCTTTTGTATTCTGCCATTCAGGTTTTGTAATAACAAGCTAGATTCTGTTAAGGGTGGTGTATCCAGCTCCCCAGTCAAGTCTGTCGGGAAACGCAGCTACACGTGGTTTCTCTATTGTTCATGCAAAACCTTGCACAATCACACCTAAATTTTGCTCTTAATGATTTCCTGTGATTCTTTGCCACTTTATTTTTATTGCCTACAGAGTTTATCATCCACAGGAAGGCTCTTCCTGCTTTCTTGACAGCTTGTGTTGGACTGCATATATTTCAAGTTGCTGTGAAGCATTAGAAGATGTTCAGAGTTTTTCAGCCCCCGCCCCCAACCCCATGGTGCTTTCTCTAATGACAGAGGTATTTTACCAAGTGAGATACAACTGGAGATACTTTGCCAGTGTGCTTTGAAGTCCTTGAGACAGAAGGACTGTCATCTTTATTTGAAGCTTTTTAGTGCATTGTGATGGAAGGCCAGCTAGTTTATATTTCCATAAAAGGCCTTATATTTCCATAACCCCAATTTTTGTTTTGGGGATTTTTATATTTTACTATATATGCATATAGATACTTCACTTGCCTTCATATACATATCTCCTAGAACTGGAGTTACAGACAATTGTGAGCTGCTAGATGGGTGTTGGGGAATAGAACCCAGGTCCTCTAAAGGATCAACCAGAGGAACCATCACCCCACTCCTGTTATAGCCAGAATTTGAAGGAGAGTTAAAAGGGATGCTAAGTCTCTGATGTCATATGGCTGAGGGTCAGTGTGAAACATATACTACATTGCTATCACTCCTATGCTATAAATGGAGAAACAGAGGTCTGGGTTCTAGTGAGGCAGGCCATTGGTCATCCATCCCTTTCAAATGATAGGACCAGTAATGAACTCCAGCTGTCTCTTCTCCTTCAGAGTAGTCATGTGAAAAAACAACAACAACAACAACAACAACAACAAAACAGTGGTGTGTCTCCCAGGTTCCACAAGTAATCAGGGGAAGGAACTTCCTGTGTAGCTTGATGATGGCTTATAGGAAGCCATGTTTATTTCCAAACAAGCTTGGTTTCTATAGTGGGAAAGT
This sequence comes from Mus minutoides, assembly GCA_902729485.2. Lineage (NCBI taxonomy): Eukaryota > Metazoa > Chordata > Mammalia > Rodentia > Muridae > Mus > Mus minutoides. The sequence goes on from LR754715.1 coordinate 10,238, forward strand.
AGAAGTTACAGACAAGATTATATTTTATTATTTGAGAACTGGTTACTGTCAGCTATTCTTCCTTTCTTTACTATTTGAATAAATATACAGAAAAAGAACATTTCAGAACTTTAGCCCTGCAGAGGTACCTAGGGTCATTTTCCTGGAACTTCTTTTAGGATGTTTTTTTTTTTTTTTTTTTTTTTTTTTTTTTTTTTTTTTTTTTTTTTTTTTTTTTTTTTTTTTTTTTTTCTTTTTCAAGTTGGTTAGTTCTCTCCAAAAACAACACCATTTATATTTCTTTCCATGCCTTTTATATTAGTAGTTAAGTTTTCTCACTTGAAAATTGGCTGACTTTCTGCCTTATAGGGCCTATTGTCACAGTGATCATGAGTGCATGGAACAGTGCTGTTGGCGCAACTAGTTTATTTTCACAGGCTAACAAGTTCCAAGTGCTTCAGTGCACCAGATGGCTTCGGAGAGACCTAAAAGAAGGAATGTCACCATCCATGGTGTCTACTTACCACCAAGACATGCCTAAACTGAACAGAATCATTATTTAAGATCTCACGGGGGCCTGTGGCTCTCATTTGTGCCCATCAGAGTGTTTATGACATGCTCTATTGCTCCGGAAGCAAAGAAAGCTCTCCTTTCAAACATGTCCCACAGTGACTTTTTCCTTCACTTCTAGTGACTGACCTGACTGCTCACAGAAGAAATTGGTGTCTAACTGTCCCTACCAAATAGAATTCTCACTAGGAGCACCAAAGTGATGCCAAAAAGAATTTGATAAGGCTCCTTGCTTCAATTCTCTAATAACTCACTAGTTTTCTCCTTGCCTTCTACCCTCCTTACTTTCTCTACTTAGAGTGCAGTCCTGCACTGTTTCAGAAGCATCAAGAGCTTCTCACATCCAGTGTATAAACTGCTAGCTATACCCTGTTTGCTTATATTTATTTACTTGCTTATATTTATTTATTCATTCATTCATTTACATTGATACAGGGTCTTTTATAGCCAGGCTGTCCTCAAACTTAACATATATAAAGATTTAATATTATATATATGGTATGTTTATGCTTTAATATAAATTCTATATATTATATCAAATCACATATCATTTTATGTTATATGGTATATTAAATATTTATGATGTATATTGTTGCCTGATGTGGTGGCACATGTGTTTATTCCCAGTACTCATGAGGCTGAGATAGACAGATCTCTATAAGTTCAAGGCCAGCCTTGTCTGTATAGTGAGTTCCAGGTCAGGTAGGAGTGTACAATGTGACCTTGTCTGAAAAACAATACAAATATGTGTGTGTGTGTGTGTGTGTGTGTGTGTGTGTGTGTGTGTGTGTGTGTGTGTTGCTAGATGGAACCAACAGACTCCCATACATTGAGCAGGTAATATACCATGTATTACATTTCCAGCTCCTATGTCCCGAACTTGATCTCTTGCCTATCCATATCTGAGCCCATACTTGCAAAGGACCGTCCTATGGTCGAGGAGACGTTCACTGAAGAACAGTATGACAATCAAGAGGACTCGTCCCTACGACACGGAAATGGTACTGAGGCGTCGACGAGTCGAATTGGAGAAAAGTCGACTTGTCATACGACTCTCTCCTTCCCCGACGAATCGTTTGCGTGTCCTCCGACTCACGGGTCCATTCTTCCAGATCAAGGTGAGCAGCACCAAAAGTTGGACCAGTGAGACATATGGTGCATCAGTTTCCCACTCCTTACTTAGCACAAACTTAGTGTCTTTAAAGGATACAGATTTATTATTTATTTACTTATTTTATTGAAAATGATTTTTTCATGCAATATATTCTGGTTATGGTTTCCCTCCCCCAAATCCTAAATCCTCCTCACTTTCCTACCTACCCAAATCCAAATCCTTTCTTTTTTCTCTTGCTCATTAGAAAACAAACAAGCATAAAATAATAATAATAATTATAATAATCCCTAAAATAAAAGCAAACAAACCAGAATAATAAGACAATATAACTAGCAGGAAAAAAATGCCACAGAAAAAGCACTCATGAAACATAAAGATGCAGAGACACATTCATTCACATACATAGAAATTCTATAAAAACAAACAACCAAAAATCCAATAAGTAAAGGACCTATAAGGTTAAACAAACACCCAGACAAATTATTAGTACATAAAAAATCCTCCAAAAATACTCTTGAGTTCATTTTGTATTGGACGTCTACAGCTTAGCATGGTACCTACCTGTAAGTGTAGATTGTATACTCCCTGTTTGGAGCAAACGAATTTTTCCTTTGCAAGTGATTGTCAATTAGAGATAACTTCTGGGTTAGGGATGCTGGCTTGTGTCTACTCCCTGTCTCAGTGCTGGCTTCCCATCTGGCTTATACCTGTGTAGTTCCTGTGCATGCTGCCACTGTCTCTGTGGGTTCACATGTTTGTCAGTCATGTTGTGTTTAGAAGTAGAAAGCCTTGATTTTTTCGTGTCTTTCATTTCCTCTGGCTGAGCCTGAGGGGAGGGATTTGTTGGAGAGATCCCACTTTAGATTGAGTGTCCCAGGTCTTTCACTCTCTGTACATTGTCTGGCTCTTGGTCTCTACTTCAAATCTACTGCAGGGGGAAGTGTCCTGCTGGTTGCTGAGCAGGGCACTGATCTGTGAGTGTAGCAGAATGTCATTAGGAATCATTTTAATGCTGCATCACAGCACAGTGGTTCTCAACCTTCCTAATGGTGTGACCCTTTAATGCAGTTCCTCTAGTTGTGCCGACCTCAAACCATAAAATTATTTTCATTGCTATTTTATAATTGTAATTTTGCTACTGTTATGAATTGTAATGTAAATATCTACTTTGTAGGATATCTGAAATGCGACCCCCGGGGGGCGGGGGGGGGGGCTCACCAACCACAAGTTAAGAACTGCTGCTTTAACAGAACAATAGTATCTGCGTTTCCCCTGGATGGATGGCCTAGCTAGTCCCAGAAAGGACCAAGAAAGTTTTGGTTCTAGGGGGTTGTAAGTCTGACACAGGTTTCACGGGGATGAAACCAAGGTTTGGCAAATCTATACTCCCTTGAGGAGCTCTAGAGGAGAATCCTGTATGTTGCCATCTTCTCCCGTTTCCAGAGGGTTCCTACATTTTTGGTACTTCTATCTCCATCTTCAACCCAGCAGTGGCTGGCCATGTCCCACATCATAGCATATTGCCTCTGCTTCTGGCCTCATATCCTCTTCTCTGCCTCGGATTAGCCTGCCTCCTTCCATCTCTCAATTATAAGAACCCTTGTTTTGTTTCATTTTTGTGGTATTGGTGATTGAAATCATGGCCCGGCACATGTTGGATAACTGTTCCATCACTATGCTATGCGCCCAGCCACATATAAGAACTTTTGTGATGACTTTGGTCTGGTCCCACCTGCATAATGCAGTGTGGTCTTCCCATCTCAAAAAAAAAAAAAAAACCCCCAAAAAAACCCTAATTTAATCACATTTGTGGTTTCCTGTAATGAGTAACATAAATTCTTAGGGACCAAGCTGAAGCCATGCTTGGGAAACCTTTTTGTACATAAAATCCATGAAGAGTGGCTAAAGGTTCATGAGTTGGTGGGATCCTGAGGTTAGATGGGTTCCTGACTTTATAATGAAAGAGAAGAGGAAAAGAATCTGACTAGCAACTAGTAGGCCAGGCGCAGATGCCTTCCTGGTGTTCTAGTGAAGAAGCACAGTCCCTTTTGAGAATTTTAGCTTCAAGAAAGCAATACAGGCTTGTCATCTGTGATTTTCATTAGCTTGTTTTCTGAACTTCTTTATAATTAATTATTTTCCCCAACAGAGAACTTCGTTGGTCTGGATTTCTTATAGAGAGGGTGCTGCTTTCAGACTTAAGGTGTTTCAGGATACAAGTTGGCCAGACACATGCAGGCACCTAGCCAGTCCAGGCCTATGGAATTTTCCACTTGCAGCTAAGGAAAAGAGGAAAGCAGTAAGGGTATGCAGGTGTATGTTGTGGGACACTGTAGCTATATGCAGATAAAGGGAAAGGGATGATTTCACATTGTCGAATAACTCTGGCTCACAAGTCCCAAGATGCCTCTCACATGTCCATTGTAATAGATACTTCACCTAGGCTGAAGGTCAAGTTAGATGGGGCAGCACCCTCCAGAAGTTCAAAGGAAATTGCCGGACCCCTTTCCAGGTAAAGTTTCCAAAACACATGGTTGGAGAAGGCAGAGGAAAAGACAGGGAATGTTCTGACTTCCTTCTTGATGTCATGATGATTTTAACTGAGAGATAAATCGAAACTTCTCTCTCCATAGAATGCAGTCCCTGCCATTTTAGAGAGCCACACCATGGACACTTTTCTCTCTGGCTGCTTTTGTTTCAGCCTCCTCTTGCTGGCCAGTATAATATCCACGGTGGTCTGATAGCACAGCTACTTGCTACACTGAAGAAGCACTCTATCATAGTGGGTTGTGTTTGCTATTTTTATAGCAGTTTCAATTGGCCACAGCTACGTTTCTCCCTGGCTCAACCTATCCTTTTACAGGTCCTCGGGTAACTGATCTGGCTGTGCATTGAAAATCCTTATGAAAAGGTCCAGGGGAATCACGGATTTTGTTTCAAAATCTGGAGCTACAAAATGTCCAGCAACTCTCTTCACTTTCTTCTATTCCATGTTCTTTTCTTTTACTCTTTAATTGGGAAAATAATTTCCTTTCTTTTGCTAAGCTAAGCTAAGATAAATCTTCTGATATTTTCAGTTGGGTTGTATTAAGTGCTCTGTGTTATATACAAGTAATCCACTAATTTTTAGTCATGCAAGTTTATTAACTATNTTTGACTACAAAGTGCTCCCTATGGGGCAGAGACATTACTTTGTTTATTTTTTTTAACCTTTTTTAAAGCCAAGGGTGGAAAATTCCAAAGGCCTGAGTTAGTGATGGCTAGGTGCCTTTTCTGGAAATCTAGTAACTGGAGTGCCAAGGGAATGTCATGGGACCGCACATCTGGAAAAGCCGTTCCCCAAAATGTCCTGGTTTTGAATTTAGGTCCATGTGAAAGAAGAGGAGGTTTTTAGCCGTGATGAAATCAGTCATTACAACTGAACATCCGAGTTTACATCACTTTCTTTTTCTTTGCTGCTGGGCTTCATTGGGAAATCATAGCCTTTGGCTTTTTAGGACCTTCTAGAGTCCAACCTTTTGCATAAGAAACAAATACATCTCTCACAGCTCAGCTTAATGGAGGATTTCACTTTGTTGGAGTCATTGTTTGGCAGAGGCCAGCTCCATTTCAGAGCAACCCGAGTGGGTCTCCGGGGGCAGGGGAGCATCCTCCCAGATGTTACTAGGTGGAGCTGAGTAGATGAACCCCACCCTCATGTGTCCCTGAAGAAATAACCTGGGCAGGGTTTTGCTTGCATATCCCTGAGGTCTGTAACCAATTAGAGGTGACTATCTTGACAGTACGCCAGAAAGCAATCTTCTTGAAATGCATAGGAAGTAGTCCATCTTTCTGCTGCTTCCCATGAAGGTAAGGGGAAACGAAATCTCCAAGACCAGAAAAATGCCAACTCCATTTGCATTGCTTTCATGTGACTATAAGGAAGGACTCAGAATTTCTTCAAGTCACCCAGTATATAGGCTTACCTTTGTCCCATCTTCCCCCACCACAGCCTCACCTATAGATTGAACCCCAGCCTCTCTGAGCTATCACTGTTTCCAAAAATAAGACACTATCTGTTCTCCCCTTCCAGCCTTTCTAAACTTCCCTCTTAAACTGAAATGCCCCTCCACCCTTCTCTTATTAAAGAGAGACCTGTCCGTCCTGCAGGGCTCATACCAAATGGACATCTTGAACACTACCACCTCACTGAGTAGCAAATTGTTTTCTTTTTTTCTCTCTGAAGGTATGTAGCATCCATCCAAAAACATGCTGTAGACTAAGTGGCATAAAACAATACATTTATTCCCTCATAGTTTTGGAGGTCAGCGGTCCAAAAATCAGAATGACAGGGTCACATTCCATCAGAACACTTGAAAGGTGTTTATTGCTTTCCCTGCCAGCTTTGGTAGCTCCCAGCTTCCTGGGTCCAAGGCTGTATGACTCTGGTGTTTGCCTCTGAAGGTCTGCTACACATTATCTTTTGAACCAAGACAAATTCCCTCTGCTCTTTTCTTATATTAAAGAACACTTGAAATAGCATTTAGAGCCTGGCCTTATAAACCACAGTGATCCCTCATTTCAAAATCTTTAACTCAACCACATCTCTATGTGCCTTTTTGCCATAATGTCACATGAGAAGGTTCCAAGCTTTAGACAGGAGTACGTGTTTCAGAGGCCATTCTTCAGATCATCGTACTAGTGTTAGGTTTTAGAGTGTATTGATTTCATTCTGTCTCATCAGTGTAAATTGTTGATAACTTTTTTCTTCCATTAGAATATTGATGCCTTAAGGGACTGCAGGAGAGTAGCAAAAGCTAATGTGCAGTAAGTAGTCCATGTGCTAGGAGGACCCAGCATAGCACTTTTAGTTTGTATTAACACTGGGGACTTCCATGCAGTCATTTGTAAAAGGGAAAGAATAACATTGTCTTTGGGACTTGGCAGAACTGTTAAGACCAAAAGAAACACAAATTCAAGTGTTCAAAAATAAGGGGTAGGGACTTGAGAGATGGCTCGGTGGTTAATAATGAATGCTACACTTGCAAAGGATCCATGTAGGGAGACTTAAAACCTCCTGAAACTCCAGCTCCTGGGGAATCCAGTGCCTCTGGTCTCTGTGTGTGTGCCCGCGCGCGCAGACGCGGACACACACACACACACACACAAACACACGCTCAAAAATAATAATGAATCTTTTAAAGTAAGGAAGGGGCTAGGCAAATTAACACCCATACACCAGAAAACCATGCAGGCATTGACATGACTTCTCACTATATGATTCACATTAAGGAAAAGTTTCATTTATGGAACTGCATATAAAGTATCATCCTATCTCTGTAGACTAATACACATCTGGTAGGTGTGAATTTAGCTATTTAACTACTCCCCAACTTCATCTCCTCATCTGCAGTATGGATATAATGCTGGTATAGACCACAACAGGAATGTTGTGACACTTAATTAAAACAGTAAAATTCTTACAACAATGCATAGCACAATAAGAAGTACTGGATTAATATAGACGATGGATTTATTGCTATTCTCAAAGAAAGTGTCTGTGGGACATTTGTGTGTTTATAATGGATATGTGTTTGTGGATATTAAGAGTGTATACTCTGGATGGTGGTATTGTGGATCAGTTTTATTCTTGCTCTATGTTTTCTGGGTTTTGTTTTCGTTTGAGATCGAATCTCACTGTGTATCCCTGCCTGGTATACAGACCAGGCTGAGCCAGATCCCATGGAGATCCATCTGCCTCTCCCTGTCAGGTGCTGGGATTGTATGTACGTGCCACCATGCTGGGCTGTTTGTATTTTCAGACAGAGCTTCACTAGGTAGTCTCTAACTTTTACTCCTTACTATGTAGACCAGGCAGGTGTTGACTTTGTGGTGATCTTCCTGACTCTGCCTTCTGAGAGCTAGGATAACAGGCATGAACTAACACTCATGGCATGCTTTCTGTTTTTAAAACTTTTATTTTTTTACATTGATCACCGTAATTTTTAAAAGCAGAAAAGTAGATTTCAAGACAAGAACTATACTTTTGAATGACTATGTTTATATGACAGACACTTATATAGCAATATCTGTAATTTACTATATGTTTAATGTTTTTAGACAGGGTTTTCCTATGTACCTCTACCTAACCTGGTACTGGCTATGTAACCCAATCTGGCCTAGAACTCCTGGCAATTCTCCTATACCAGGCTCCCACATGCAGGAATTATAGACATACTCCACCATCTCCGATTTACTATTTATTTAGTTGTACATACATATATGTTTGTGTGTGGTGTGTGTCTATTTGTGTGAATGTCTGCCATGTTTGTGCATGAGAGTGTTCATGGAGGCTGTAAAGAGGATGTTGGATCCCCTGGAGCCTACGTTACAGGCAGTTGTAAGTTGCCGGGCATGGGTGCCAGGAAACTGAACTCATAATGTTATTTCCACAAATACTTCGTAACTGTAATTTTGCTACTGTTATGAATTGAAATGTAAGTATCTGTGTTTTATGACAGTCTTAGGCGACCCCTGTGAAAGACTTGGTCAACCCCCAAAGGGGTCTTGACCCACAGGTTAAGAACTAATGCTCTAGAGTCTGCCTTTCTTGACAAAGTCTCACTATGTAGTTCAGGCTGGCCTTGGACTTGTGACCCTCCAGTCTCAGCCTTACATTTGCAGAGATTACAGGTTGTGTCAGCACATCTTGCTTTATAATGTGGGTTTGTTGTTGTTTTGTATTTTTTATTCTGTAGCACAGATTAGTCAGGCACTCATTATATAGACCAGGCTGGCCTTGAACTTGAAATCTTCCTGTCTCTTCCTTCTAGGTGCTCATATCTGTGAGCCACCATATTTGGTGAGGGCTTAAAATTCAAGTAAAATTCATTAGTCGTTTACATGCATTATGATCAGAAGGACTTACGGCAGTGATTTTTCTTATTTTATTTATTTATTTTTTTTGACTAGGCTTGTGTCTTGGTTCTTTTATTTAAAAAACATTTTTTGATCTTTTGACATAGGAGTGCCCCTGTGTTAGAAATTACACGTGACTTTGCAAAATCCTTACAAAAGTTATATAATATGGTCATTTGCATCCTGAAGGAATTATTTATTTTGCAAAGCATATCAATAGAGTTTATTTAAAACAAAAAGACTAAGTGTATGCTTAAATGATATGATTTCCCTTAAATTTAACTTCACTAAAGTCTGCATTGTGTAAACACAGCTGTACAAAAGCTGAAACAGTGATTGGCAGCTATCTATGTGCTGTGACTCTGGGCTGTTCACAAACCCATTTTATGGACACACTACCTACCACCCAGGTCACACAGGGAAGAGTATGAGATATACTTTTTGATTCACAATCCCTCACATTAACAATAAAATTGCTTGGCATATACCTAGTAGCTTTCATACAAAACCTTCAAAGTGTTCAAACCATATTTGCTTCCCTATAATTCTACCAAATGAGTCAGCAACAGAACTAGGAAAGCAACCTTCCAAACTACCAGCAACAGAAGAAACTAGTTCTCTGCTATGTCCTCTGACAACAGGAAATACAGCAGAAATTCATTACAGTTGGTTTATCTTCAGAGAGATAAATATAATATTTTATGTATATTTTAGGTACTATTTTTAGAATAAGTGTAAAGTCTGAGGCAAAACAGAACAGCAAGCGTGGAGTTCACTTCTCATCCACTACACAGCCTCTGTTCATTAGCACCCGGAATCAAAGCGCTGTGTTACAGCAAGAACAACCAAACCCACACTGGGCGGTGAAGTGTGGTGACACAGGCCTGCTGTAATCCCACACTTGGTAGGCTGAGGTCTGAGGATAGTGAATTGGAGGGCAATATGGGCCATACAGTGACAGAGCTTGCCTTAAAAATAAAGAGGAGGGCTGTCGAGATGGCTCAGTGGTTAAGAGCACCGACTGCTCTTCTGAAGGTCTCAAATTCAAAACCCAGCAACCACATGGTGGCTCACAACCATCTGTAATGAAATCTGATACCCTCTTCTGGAGTGTCTGAAGACAGGTACAGTGTACTTAAATATAATAAATAAATAAATAAATCTTTTAAAAAATCTTTAAAAAAAAATAAAGAGGAGATGTCTGTAGCAGACTAGAGAGTTGGCTCAGCGGGTAAAGGACTGCTGTGTAAACATAAGGGTCTGAGTTCAGATCGTCCACACTTAGTGAAAGCCAGGCATGTTTATGCACAGGCTTGTACCCTCAATTCGTGGGGGTAAAGACAAGCAGATCTTTAGTTCCTGTACTAGGCTCAGTGAGAGGTTTGTCTCAAAATCAAGGTGAAAATGGATAGAGGAAGACAGCCAAAGTCATCCTTTAGTCTTTACACATGTACACACAATTGAGTGCACCCACAGAAATACATGAGTACGCATACAGGCACCACATACACACAAAAACACATGAAGTTTTACTACTTGGGCTTACCATGCTCCCAGCAACAGCCCCAGTACCAGTGTTGTGTGTCAAACTTTTTTCTGAGGATAGATGCAAGAGTCATGTCTACTCACCCCAGATAAGGAGCCCATGACAGACCAAAGAACAGACTTGGAGAACCGATGAGTTTTATTGGTATTGCTAACAGGAATATGGATGAGAGGTTACTTACAGGAGCAGAAATAAAGCAAACAGAGAGAGAAAGAGGGAGAATATGAATCACCAAAGCCTGCATAAAATGGTGACATCTCACAAAAGCTGGGAACCTGGAACACAGTGCACAGCCTGGGTTGCTCTAAACCTCTTCCAGGCATCTGGTCTGTTCTCAGAGTCTTCTTTGCAGCTTGGCTTATCTGAGAATCTTCTTTGCAACTCACCTGAGAGGGATTCTCAGCTTTTATTTCTTATGCTGGCAGAGAACGGTCTGTTGAACGTGGTCAGTTTCAGGGACTTCCTGAAGCTATTTTTGAGTGACTTACCTTCCTGCTTAAGGAGTTTCTCTGCAGGATGGAATATTTCAATCCCAGAGGGAACTGTTACCCAGCAACCAAGCGGAAGAATCCTCTGTGCAAGTAGTTGGTAAGGGTATTCCAAGTGATTGTCAAAACAATGTAGACTATCACTGTTGCACTTGGTTCTCTCAGACAGAGTTCCTACTGTCTTAAGACGGCACACAAGACAGCAGACTCAGGTCTTCAGTGATCTTCAAAGATTTCAGCTGGATCTAATCTGAAAGCCTCCTTCCTCAAGTCTAGTTTACCATAAAGTGTTATGTAAGCTACCAAGGGAGAGAGGCAGTCAATAGTCCTACCCAACAGTGATGCCTTCAAACTACAATGGTCAGTATAAAAAGATATCCCTAAAGGTGTGATAGTGGCACTCATATCTTGGTNTTTTTCATTAACTGTTGTTGTATACATATATGTATGTACGTACGTGTATACACAGACACATATGTATACTATATGTTTTATTGTTATTAAATAACTGATTGGTGTGCTTTTCCCTGGGGAAGGCTATTCCTCCCACTCTTGGAATTCATTAGTTGTCTGTGGTTCTTTGTGTAGGGTTGAGGCCTTGTTGGCATTTCCCTGCCCATTTTAGCATGTCTATTGTTGTTCTAGTTCAGCTCATGTTTAGGCAGTCATGTTGCTAAAACTTTATGGGTGTAGCTTCTGACATTCCTAGGAGTCATAATCTCACAGCAAACTGCCCAGTGCTTTGTCTCTTACACTCGTTCCACCCTCTCTTCCAAAATGTCCTTTGGGCTTTAGGTGTAGGAATTGTTTTGTGGGTATTATCAGTTGTACAATACTGCACAATTCTGCATTTTGATTGGTTGTGGGGTTTGTATTGATTTTGATTGGTTTGTGGGGTTGTACCTCTGCCTGTTGCAACACAAAGGTTCCTTGGTGAGGAGTGAGGACTACACTTATCTGTTGGTACTAGGACAAATGTTTAGAGTGTAGGTAGGTATTATGCTGATTTAGAGTATGCGTTTCTAGGTTCTCCTAAAATGAGATTTGGTGTTAAGGAAATATAATCAATTGTCATTTGTGGTTTCTTTCTGAGAATTAAGTAATATAGCCCCTCCTTTTTTCTTTTATTTCTTTCATTGAAAATAAATTCTCCTCTTATTCAATATCTCTGCCAGAGTATCCCCTCCTTCCACTCTTCCCAGGTCCCTCCCACCTCTCATCTATAAAAGGTTGGCATTGACCTCCTTATCCTCCTGCCTTCAACCTCCCAAGTGGTGAAATTACAAGGTTTGCACCACCATACCTGACTCATAACTGCCTGCCAGTTCTATGAGCACATGATTTATTCCCTCATTGAAACCTGAAAGAAATCCAGGGACAAGAAGACACCATGAAAAGGATTTACATTTTGCTTTTAAATATAAATGCTAGAAGTCTTAAATAGTAGAAAGCTCATGTGATATGGGTAAAAAGTAAGTAGTTGGAGCCACTATATTAATATGTGGCTGAAAAGAGCTAGGGGTGTACTGGCAGCCATTTGCAGATTATTCTTTTGAGGAATTCTTTCAGGCAGCCTCATGGGTCTTGAGCCCCAGTGAGACTGTGGACTGTGCCCTGCTTTCCTCTTTTGTTTATGGAGCCCAACCTATCATGGACCTCATGCATTTTGGAGTGTCCTATGTTTCCATGCTCCCATAGTGATATTCTGCTAGCTTTGTGTCTGCATGATTGTTTTTCTCTCTCAAGAAGTCTTTTGATCCAACTTTTGTGTGTGACTAGTGTCAAGGAAGTAGGAGTATCAGTGTGCCTTGCATTAGTGCCTGAAGAGAGATTCTGTAACTCTAAAACACATGTTCTTGACAGTGGAGGATAGGACTGTTGAAGGTAAGCTTCTCCAAGCCTGGGTCAGACTGCCATTCCTTGACCTCACTGAATGCTACTTAATGGAAAAATATGATAAGGGTTCACCCTATGCTATGGAATCGTTGCTTAATATTGCAGATGACTCATTGGAATTAGTGTGTTAGAAAATCATTTCCAGATGTGTAGCAGAAACGTTTCCAAAAGGAACAAATCAACTCTGGAAACTGGGTTAGTCTTCTTTCTTTAAATGATCTTAGAGCCGGAGTTAGTCAGTTCTTCTCATTTGTGGTTAGTCAACATTTATTTGGGGTTCTCCATGGTAAGATCCTATTCGTGCACTTTTAGAATGACAAGCACAAAAATAGGTCCTGTCCCCAGGCTATCCCTTTATCCAATGTTGCCTTCTCTACTCTTCAAGGGTCCTGATATGTTCATAATGATGAATGATCTTGAGTGATCCCTACTCCCTTGGGCTCTGGCCGTGTTCTTTATCAGTGTGCATTCCTGTGGGAAGGCTTCTTTCTAGGTACTTTGAAGGATGGCAGAAAACCTTAGTGGTAGAGTAGGAGCAGAATGTGTAACCCAGAAGTGACTGAGAACGGCTGCTCTGGAGTCTGGGTTGGGAAACTACTTTCTATCTATAGAATATGAGAAAGTTAACTTTAGCATCTCTGTTTCTTTATTTATACAACAGGAGCAATAGTAATAATATTCTGAATGAGGTCATCCCTTGGAAACTCTCCACATAGTCCTTCTCTGAGTTGCCTCTGTGTAGTTTGGTGGGAAGGAGGAAAGGGAGATCTTACTTGCAGATGGAAGCTCTCCAGGAAGCCATCACAGTGTTAGTTAGGGTTTTGCAATTCCACCTTTACCATACTTAACTCCAGAAAGGAATCCACAGGCTTCTCACATTCAGTCAATTTTTAGTTGAGCTCTGTGAAAAGAAGTACTGTGTTGTCATCTGTTTGCAAGCAACAGACAGATTTTGTAGCTCGTCCAATAGTCAGAAGGAAAGTATTCTCCAGTAGCACAGCCTGGAGCTCTAGCAAAAGCCAAGTCCGCTCTAATAAGGTGTTTTTGGTAAATATAAACTTACGTTTTCTGTCTTGCTCAGTTTTCATGGCATACCCAGTCTTACATTATATCTGGACAGTTTCCAGTGAATGTGTACTCTCTCAGGACATCTCAAGTGTGCTTGTGTGTCGGGGTATGGGCCCCCAAATTTGTGAACTTGGAAAACATCAGAAAAGGAAAAGATGATAAACATTACTGTCCCATGGATTTATGGATTCTTTTCATTGCTTCTCCCTCTTATTTCTACCTCTATTCCCCTACCCCCTGCAGCTCAGGATGGAACCTGGGGCCTCACAACTGCTAGGCAAATGTTCTATCATTGAGTTTTATACATCTCTACTGTTTTTAAAGCTTTGAAATGTTTAGAAATTTGTAAAAGTGCTACAAAAATTTGTGTAGTGGTTAAGAGTTCAACACCATGGTTAAGCAGCCCTGGCTTTGAATCCCTAACAAATTATTTTCAATTATGGCATGGCACCTTACCATAAGCCTAGAAGCTTAAAATAATGAGTGTACATTTACCAGTTCCTGTTTCTCTGGAGCAGTACCATGGGCAGGGCACTAGGGGAGGTGCTTTGCTGAGTCCACAGATGTTGGCAGCACTGGGTGGGTGGGGGGTCCTCATCTGGAGGCTCAGAGACATTTTCCAAGCTAGTTCAGGGTCGGCATAATCTGGTTCTTTGTGGTTAGTTGTAGGAATTGGTTCTATTTGCTGGCTGCTGGTTGTCAGCCTCCGCCAACTCTCAAAGAACAGTGTCAGTCCCAGCCTGTCATATTACATGACAGTCTATTGGTCCAAACTCAGCAGGTGAGTCTTTCTCTTCAAGATGAGCCCTGCCATCTTCGCGGGATCATCTAATATGGTCAGGTCTCCTTTGGATGAATTTGAGGTCAATTGTTTGGTAACCTACTTGGGGAATGATATTTCCTAATAGTCACAGTTCCCATTTACATATAATTGAGGCAGATAGACCACAGAACAGAACTAGGGGGCATCATAGACCTTCACTTTCTCTACCAACTCCACCAATCACTTGGGCAATTTGCCTAAGCTCTCTTCTTTTGTTTTCCCCATGCTAAAATATGAGTCATGGTAGTATTCTCCACCATATGTGGTTGTTGCTAGAATTGCATGAGATGACACACGCAATGCATCTCAGCTTAGCCTTAGTGCTAACAGAGCTTTCCAGAGACACCAGAGTCATAGCACAGAAGTGCTTCTTTCTTTCCTTCTTTCCCACCTTGTTTTTACTTACTCCTAGCCACGATGAAGTGGTTTTGAGGGTGAAGCTCATGATAACATGCTTGAAAAATTCAGAATTTTCCCCTAGTGTTCTGGGTTTGTGTTATTTCAAAGAGCGATGATACACACTTATAATCCCAGTACTAGGGAGGCTCAAGAGAATGATTATGAATTCCCAGGAAGTTTAAGTTATAGAGTGGGACCCTGTGTCAAAACAAAAAGTAGATAAGGTGAAACATTTTCCAGATGTTACTCTGCTTTTGAAAACTAGCTTGGAGCCAGGTGTGGTGCAAACATAACAGCACACACTTTTAATCCCAGCACCCAAGAGGCAAAGGCAAGTATATCTGTGTGAGGCCAGTGAGTTTTAGAACAGCCAGAGCTACATACTGAGACCCTGTCTCAAACAAAACAAAACAACACCCCCCAAACCCAAACCAAACCCAATCAACTAAATAAACACAAAACCAGTTTGGTAGGTTACTCATCTGTAATTGACAGTACTGTTTTGTGTGTGCTCCAGCAGTGTGTGTGTGTGTGTGTGTGTGTGTGTGTGTGTGTGTGTGTTTAAATATGTGTGAGTACACATATTTGCAAGTCTATGAAAATATGTATATAAGGTTGATGTCAAGTATCTTTCCTGATCATGCTTAGCTGTGTTTATTGAGGCAGGGTCTCTTGATCAATCCAGAGTTGGCCAATTCTAACTAGTACAGCTAGCCAGCTTGTCTCAAGAATCCCCTGTGTCTGATTCCCTGGCTTTTACTAATGTGCTGACTCCTCGTGCTTATGGGATGCTGAAAATAAGGCTCCATACATGTTATGTGATCATGAAGACTAGATTTCAGAACCCAGCACCCATGTGACAACCCAAGCATCCTCTAAACAATTGTAATTCCAGCTCTGACTGTCTTTGGCCTCTGTGCATATAGGTGCCCATACACACATAAATCTTTTCTAAGATAGAAAATTTCCAAACCTGATGTGTGTTTCTCACCTATAGATTAAGGACATTGACGTTCTAGAAATCTACACGCAGTTTATTGTGTAAAAATTGTAAAGATCCCGTCTTCCAAAATGAAAAGACTGGGGTTTAGTGGCATACATTTGTAATCGTAGCTCTTAGGAGGTGGAAACCTTAGGATCACTATCTGTGTAAAGCTCATTTGGACTAACTAGCCTGGGCTACCCAGCAAAATGCTGTTTCAAAACAAAACTCAGCACATGGTTTGTTCACATTAGAGATCAAGCCACAAAATGGTTGGAAATATTTGAAAAGTATGTGTATGAAGAAGGATTAATATCCAGAATATGTGATGAACTCCCCTAACTAAAAAAATGGTGAAAAACCTTGTTTTTAGATTATGAAGGGAATTGAATAGATATTTCTCTTAGGAATATTAAACAAATTGCCAGCAAACACCTGAAAAATGCTAAAATATTATGGCAATATGAAGCAAAATTACAATCACACATATTTAGGTGATTGGTGACACCCAAAAATCTGATATGGTGCAAATGGAAGCTTGATTAGTACTGGCGATAGTTTAAAAATGGTGTTACTAATGTGGAAAATAACCTAGTGGTCCCCAGAAATTTAAATATAGAATTGCCTCTATATAGAGTTAAGAACTTCTCACCAAAGAACTGAAACAGAAACTCCAAAAGATATCTGTACATTAAGGTTCAGAGCTGCATTAATCATAGTCACCAAAAGTTAGAAACATCCCAGATGCCCATGGGCAGGTGAAACAAAACCAAAATATACTTATGTGTAAGTATGTATGTATGTGTATATATACAATATATGTGCATATATATAATATATATGTATATGTATTTATATATGGGTGTGTTTGTGTGTATATATATATATATATATATATATATATATATATAGTAATATTAATCAAAATATGAAACTCTAATGTACATGACAGAATGACTGAATCTTGAAAGCATCATTCAAGTGATACAAAACCAGTCAGAAACAGACCAATTTTGTTCAATTCCAATTATATAAGATATGTTGACAAGGCAAATACATAGCAATAGAAAATAGAGATCACCAGAGGTTAGGAGGAACAGAGAGAGCAGAGAGGTGGTGTTTAATGAATATGGAGTTTCTGTTTGATACCATTTAACATTTGTAAATTAGTAGTGATGACTGGAGAACAAAGACTGTACTCTCTTTTCAAATTTTGGTTTTTGAGATAAGGTGTCACCATGTAGCCCAGGGAGGCTTTAACCTCATAAATCCCCTGCCTCATATTCCTGAGTGCTGATGTTAGAGATGTGTGTCACTGCATATGGTAATGGGACTGTACTTACTGCCACTGAAATGTACCCTTAAAAGAGTGAACACGGAAGCTAAACAGTATGTAGACTTTCCCACAGTAAAAACCTTTCCTCAAACCCAATCCTTATATGTCTTTGGACTATGCCAGAAATACATAGTATTAGAAGTCTCTGAGGGAAACCCAGACACTGAAAGGAAAAAAAAATTCATCACATCCACAACTCTAAGGAAAGCTGTTATTTTAATTTCTCCATATTTTTATTTAACCACTTAGCCTTTGTCGGTTAACAGTCATTTTCTACCACTTCCTGTGCAAGTGGCATGCTGACATCTACTTAGTGAACCGTCCCAGTCTTCATCCCCTATTAGAAGAAAAATAGAAAAAGGCCTCTGAGCAGGGGCAAACACAGCTCCACAGCAGGCATTCTGTCACTAAAGCTGTCCTCAGCAGCAGCAGTTCTTGGGCTCCAGCCACAGCATGGGAGCAGCTGCAAAGGAGAACAGAGAACCTGGGGTCGGCAAGGCTGGCTCCAGCTAGAATAGCATGAGCAGAATATAGCAGGGTCAGGGAGGCTCTGACAATTGTGAGAATACACACAGGGCCCTGCAGCTGAGGCTCACATCTTTGAGGACTCTTAATAATCCTTTCAGCTCTGGTTCTGCTGTGCCTTCCTGTGTTTCTCTCTGGGCCTTTCGGTGGACAGTTTGGCAATGGGTCGCTGAGCCAGGGAAAATTGCTGCTGGAGCTTTAGAAGTCTCCTTAGAAGGAGACTGATTGCCTGCTTGAAAGTGCTCACTGTCAGATCTTGGAATTCACCAGAAAGCAGGGTAAGTCCCTGAACTGGCTGGGGCCTGTGATGCCTACATTGGGTGATGCTGGGTTCCCGAGCGCTTTAGAATTCTTTCTGACAGAGTTCTGGATTCTCCTTCAGAGAAACTGCCTGGTGTCTAAGGAAGGAAGACTAACACTTTAGCAGGAATGGGCTGAATGCTGTTGAAAGGTATCCAGCACTTGCATGAGCACTGTCTGACTTTTGGAAAGCACTGTCTTTGCCTGTCCTCTTGAAATAGGGTACCATTGGGTTGTCGGTGTAGCTTGTTGATCAACTTACCCAATAAGCACCTGATCCTGTATTTCCTCCCTAGTGCTACAAACTGGAGGGGAATGTGATGGGGGGGGGGAGAGGAAATCTCAACTTAGACATAAATGGCAACAAATCTCTCACTTACTCCAAGAAAATCAATAGTCCTCTCTTGCCAGAATTGTATTGATTGTGAAATATGTTGGTGAACTAACTGTACCAAATGGATATCCCGAAAAGATACCCACATAGGAGACTATACACTCAATCCCTAATACAATTGATGGAAATAAGGGGCTTACCTCAGAATATACTATATGTTTTATCATGAGTGCATTTCTGGAGTAAAGGGAAATGTATCATTTTAAAACTTGACTTCTATGGACCACTGAGATGGCATGGCAAGGAAAGTTGCTGGCTGACAGCCTCAATGACGTGAGTTTGATCCCTGAGACCCAGAATGTGGAAAGAGAGAATTGACTTGACAAGGTGTCCGCTGATCTCCACACATGTGCCACACACACACACACACTCACACAAACACACACAAATAACTTGTCTCTAAAATGTAGGAGCATTGGGTGGATGAGATGCCTAGGCAAGTGATGATACTTGTCACCAAGCCTGACATCCCTGGGAACCAGATGTTCAAAGGAGAGAACCAATTTCTAACCACAAGAGATGGACTCTTTCTCTTTCAATAGAATCAATCAATAAACAATAAATAAAATAAATGTTTAATTTTTTAAAAAAAAACTGACTTAGTCTAATTGCTTCTCTCCAACTCTGTAAATGGATTATTGCAACCATCTGTCTCTGTTTTTTCAATCCAGTTGATGCAAGTCCAGACATTTTAAGTGAAAATATTCTATTTGTTAGGCTAGGGATTCACATAGCCTACTGAAATCCTAGAGTTTATTTGAGACAGGGATCCTTAAGTGTCCCTGATACCCCTTGAACTTGTGATGCTCCTGGTTACACCTTCCAATGGCTGAAATCACAGGGGAGCACTTCCACGCCCACCGTAATGCCTTGAAT
Organism: Mus minutoides; assembly: GCA_902729485.2. Lineage (NCBI taxonomy): Eukaryota > Metazoa > Chordata > Mammalia > Rodentia > Muridae > Mus > Mus minutoides. The sequence goes on from LR754715.1 coordinate 29,431, forward strand.
TGTTAAATGTATACCCTTTACTTGCCCAACATATGGTATTCACATAGTCAGCGTGTTCGTGGATGTATCTTGGAACTCAAAGGGAGGGTTTGTTTTTTTTGGAACACTCATCCCAAATTCCTTTTCTGCTAAAAGTTTCTCTGACACCATTTGAAACATTGTGGCTACCCGAAAGCAAACTTTACATGCAATTGGAATCCAACCTGATGTCCAATAGAAATGAGTTGGAGGGACAACAAGCTGGCAGCAGTGTGCTCACAGAGGTGGAGAGTTTCTAAGTGAGTGAGTGAGTGACTTTTAGGCAGTGGTGGTACACACCTTTAATCCTAGCATTTGGGAGGCTGAGGCAGGTGGATCTCTGTGACAGTTTGAGACCAGTCTGGTCTACAGAGTTGAGTTCCAGGACACCCAGGGCTACACAATGAAACCCTGTCTCTAAAAAAAACCCCAAGCCAAACCAAACCAAACAAAAAGTCCAAACAAAAAAATTCTTCAGTTGAACATGTACACTTTTACAATTATGGAAAATCAGAAATTCTCACATAATATAATGCAGCTTGTTTATAAGAAAGTTAAGATAGTAGGGNAACAAGTTGAGATTTCCCCCTAGGAATAGGGCACAGAAGAGAAGACAGCAGGGAGGCTGATCTTGGTCTTAGAGCAGTAGCTACAGTTTAAAAATGACAACAGCTAAATGAGAACACTGTTGGCCTTTAGGCTCCAGTTCAACTGATAATAAAAGCAGGACCCTAAAGCACATGGAAAGCATGACAATTATGTCCTCTAGCTAAAGGATATGTAAGAGAGAAGGTGCAAAGCATTCTCAAGGACAGACAGTATTTTGTCATTGAGATAGCATTTCGGTCAATGCTATAAGCAGAGGCCTCTAGACATCCCCAGTCCTCATAGTAGAATTTGCCAGGGCTGGGGTGGGCACTGCAAAGTGGGAGTGCTTAGTTAGGTACGGGCATGGAGGAGTGTTTGTTGTAGCAAAAGCCTTCTTTGCGTTCTGAATAAATATGACTGTCCTTTGGAGTACTTTTAGCCAGAGGAAATCAGCGAATGTTCTTGTGGGCATGTTCAGCACACAGACTAAATGTGAACTCAACATGGGGGAGAGAGCACAGGAGGCAGAAACACAGAGAAAGATTGACTCACTGATTGATTGATTGATTGATTGATTGATTGCTTAATTGTTCAGGTGGAACAAAGGCTCTACAACTGGGACCTTTGCTCAAGTCAGTCTCCCTCTCAGTTTTAGCTCAAACAGACAACAAAGTTTGGAACTGCCCAGCATGGGGTTTCTTTGTGTAGGTATGCCTTGTCCTCTGAGAACTTCATATATAGTACTAGGAATGTATCCAGAGAGTAATGGGTGAATGGTGTTCATGCTATTCAGATGGGTGGGGCAGGCACTAATGAGTGCCTTTCAGTGAGTGCTCATGTTGAAAAGACTGCAAGAGAAGGACAGTAGTGCTGCTGAGGGTTAGAAAGATGGTGGCAGTGGGTCTGCAGTTTGCTTATTCACCCATTCAGGATATAATGTGGGGGAATTTGGAACCCAGCAGTGACCAAGGCCAACAACCTACAATCACAAAGCTTTCTCTTGGTGGGGAGGGAAAGGGAGAAAATTGATAAGTCCTAACTGCATCTTAACCTTTAAATGGTGGGCTAAAATGGGAAAGGAAGTAAGGTACTTGTCCTATGCTTTAGGAGGTATCATTGGATCCAGTGAGGATCACTGCTAACATCAGTTATCTTTACCGGCTTTCCCACTGTAGTGGAGGGGAAAATTGAACAGAGGAATCAGGATTAGCAAAAATGAGATCCTGTGAGCTATTAAGAACTTTCTCCACTGTAGTTAGAGGGCCTAGGCTAGAGAGTGGGGCTAGAGTCCAGATCATGATGTGTCTTAGCACACTTCTTGGCAGTTTGGGTCTTGTTCTGTAGGTGCTGGGAAGGAATGTAAAGAAAGGAATGCTGTGAACCAACCTTCATCTCGGGGACAAGTTTAACAGATTTGGAATAAATTAGCCAACAAAGAGGTGCTGGGAACAACTTAAGTCACAGATTGGTAGTTGATCTTTTCAAAATAAAATGTTTGGGTTAATTCTAGTCTGTCACAGGGGAGATAGGGGCAAGCGCTCTCTTGGTGTCCTTTAAAAGAAAGATTTTTTTCATGCAAAGTTCCTACTTGCTTTCCCTCTATAGTTGTGTTTGCAGCTCTAATAAACAGTTTTCTATAATTCAGTGTTTTGCTCCTGAAAAATAGAGACAGTAGTGCACATGTTCAGACTATGTTGTCATTTTATGGATTATTTTCCATTACTGTGGACTTTCTGGCTTTCAGTGCATAAATATGAGCAAAACATCTGTCCGTGTCATTCTCTTGCTAAAAACAACAGCAGCAGCAAAAACAAACAAACAAAAATTTAAAAAAAAACCAACCAAACAAACAAAAAAACCTGTTTGCTGGCTCCCCACTTCTACATCAGGAACTAGTCCCATATTATGTTCTTGATGAATGTGGCTCTCCATGAACAGACCTCTCTAGCTCATCTCATCCATTTTCCCCTTTGGCAAACATTAGCAGACTCACAAACACAGCTCTCAGTACTCATTGTCATTCTGTTTACTGCTTTCCCCATGCTACCTGTATTCACCTTGCCTGCTCTGGAAGGATGATCTCCCTTCATCCAAGGATCAGCTCAACTGCTGTTTTTTCTCCCTCACCAGCAGAGTGAATCTCTCCCTTAGTACTCTCTCTGTATATCTCTATCTGTTGCGGAACCACCTTCCAACCATAACATGGCCCTTGCTGTATTAAAACCTGAACAGCTGGGATTACCTACATGAAACTGTCAGGAGCTAATGTTCCCTTGCTGAGTGGAAGGAGGGCTCCTGTGGCTGTACAGAAGAGGGTCCCAAGGCCCTGCTTTCTGTCTCCAGAGTATATAACTAGTTAAACATTGCCAGGAACTGGGCTTTTTTGCCCACCTTCCTGTAGGTAATTTAAACTGATTTCATTTGATTCACCAAGCTTGACTTTAGTGGTATCAGTTTTCTGTTCTGTCATTGGTGTCCTACTTGAAATAAATACATATTTATCTCCACCCTGGAAAAGTTAATATGCTACCATTGCAGCCCTTGCCAGGCTTTCTGTGGGAAAGCATGGCTGTCTGACCCTCTAGTTCATGAGGTCACTAAGAGCCCCATCTGCCTCTTGTCCATCTTTCAGCACTTTGTGGCTCACTGCCTGGCCCATGGCTGATGCTCGGTTAGTACGTGTGACTAAGTTAAATAGTTTGCATTTTGTTTTATCAGTGGCCTAGAAGAATTCTCAGGGGATGACTAATCAGGGAGCCTCACTTTTGTAGCAGGTTGGTCAACAAAATTTTAAATGAGGTGTAGGATCTCCTCACACATCAAAATCTAACTGTGCTAATGAGCAACTGGGTTTCTGTACAGGGAACCCATCTCTTAGGAGACCCTGGAAGGTTTTTACCTTTCAGTATGTACAAGGAAGTGAAACTGGGTAGGTGATTTTTTTTTTTTTTTAGTTTTCTTTTTTAAGTTTTGTTAATCTTAGCGTACATAGTAATTGGGTTTCATCATCCCACAGTATACTTTAGGTATTTAAAAAGTTCTCCCTTGGTCCTGACTCATAATATTCCAAGTCTCCTCTTTCCCTGGGTGTTGGTTTAGCTTTGCTATCTTGACACAAGCAAGAGTCATCTGAGAAGAGGGGCCCTCAGTTGAGAACTGTTCCTATCAAAATAGCCTGTAAGAAAGCCTGTGGAGCATTTTCTTGATTAATAATTGATCTAGAAGGGCTTGGCCCATTGTGGGTGGGGCCAACCCTGGGGAAGTGGCCTTGGGGCTTATGCGAAAGCAAGCTGAATGGGCCACGTGGGAAGCAAGTCACTAAGCAGAGTTCCTCCATGGTCCTGCTGGAGTTTCTATCTTGACTTCTCCATGATGGGCTATAAGCTGTAAGATGAATCAAACCAAACATATTAGTAGGGAAGTACTTAATTTAGGCTAAAGCAGTGTGGTTATGATAATAAATCTGCCCAGGGTGTGTGCAGGTCAATAGGTTAGTGAAATGCAGGGCCAAACCGAGGCAGGTGTGCCTATTGAGTTAAAGTAGGAGAGATAGGATTAACATGGACTGGGTCACTGTGTCCTGTAATAGTAAGAAATAAAGAAGTTCCAAACTTTTTTACAGATGTAAACTTTGCCTTTATTTCTCTAAGAAGCTTTTACTGTGTACTATCTCATGTAGTGGTACAGACTTCCAGTATTGGGAGGGGTTCACAAAAAGGAAAAAGGAGGGTAAGTAAGATCCAAGATAACCAATATGGGAAAGACTAAAAGATTTGCTACAAGAAGCCGTTTTCTCCTTTTCAAGATTCATTTTCAAACTGGGACCTTTCAGTTTTCTTTACTCGTCAAATTAATGAAGTGGACAGACCTCTGGTGCAATCTCATGTCGGAAATGACATGTGACTGCATGCTCTAAAGGGTTCAGATGATGTTCAGGTGTTCACTTCTTTACTGACAGCAAATCTATGGAACATTTGTACATTTGGATGTTTTTCTACTGAAGAATGCAAACTATGCCATGACTCTCTTTAAAAGTAAGGGGAAGGTCAGGGAGAATTCTATTTTTTTGTTTTGGGTTTTGCTTTTTTTTTTCCAGACAGGATTTCTCTGTGTAGTCCCAGCTGTTCTGGAATTCTGTATGCCACAGTAGACTCTAAATCACAGAGGTCCACCTGTCTCTGTCTCCCAAGTGCTAGGATCAAGGCTGTGTACCACCAGCACATAGCTAGTGAAAACATTTTTTTTAAGGTCAAAACTGGCCTTGAACTCTAGGGCTTACATAGTTCTGTCTCAGTTTCCCAGCTAGTCAGGACTGTTAGAGACGGCTCCCTGCTCCTAGTAACTGTGGTGATCACAGACATCCAGGCAGGTTAAAATTAGATGATGAGCACTGAATAGGTTGTTTCTCATATTTGGGTATGTCTTGAGAACTTGTTTTTTTGTTTTTGATTTTTTTGTTTGTTTGTTTTTTTTCCAGAAAGATGTTATGTCTTACCAAGGTGCATTTTTCTTCTATCAACAATGTTGTTAAATCAAAATAGTATTATTCGTATTGACATCCTCTCCATTCTCTCAAACCCTTCTGTTCATGTGTCCCCCTCTTCCTGTCTTGCTTTTGAGTCATTTAAAACTTATTAGCACAAAGTGAATACCAAGTCAGGAGGAATTGAATCCAAATCACTTCTTGCCTGAGAGCCAGAGGGTTGAGTTAAGGTATAATTACTGGCTACAGTGAAGTTTAGGGTAGAGAGTTCATCAGCATTCTACTTACTCCTGTGGAGAATATGGGCAATTTGCATAATATCTGAGTTGGCAGTAAAGGAAACATTTGTAAAGCAAGCTAAGCCTCTCATAGAGCATGTTGTCTCGTTAGAATAAAATCTTTTTGACGTTTTCAGACGAGTTCTCAAAACAAATAGCAAGTAGACTTGAAAAGAGGAAATACTCTTGCATTAAAAATTTCCCGTATTAAAGTTCTAAAATTGGGGGAAAATAAGGAGGGATAGGTAAGACTATTTTTCCCCAGTTGTCTTTATGTTCAGTTTTAAGTACCTTTAAAATCTCATTTTGTTGATTTTTAGAGTTATAAGTAGTTCCTTAAAGCTGAAAACTGAAAATCAGTTCTGAAGACTGTTGGCTCTCCTGTCCTCTTGGGTGGCCCCTCTGGCTTGGAAAGCTTGCACAGAAGACCAGCCTCTTTGTGTTGTGCCGCTGACTATCCCCAGGAATCACAAAAGCTTCTGGCTTTGGAGTTCTCACTGCTCTCTGCTAGGTTCCTGCTAGGTTCCATAGAGGATATTGAGATGAATTAGATACAGGTCCCTTGACAATATCTTACTTTTTTTTTTGTAATTTGATTCTTCCCCACTTGAATCTGCCAGCTCCTTTCCTCAAAGTAAAAGATCCAAGGTGTTAATCCCTGCTCTTTGAAGGCAAATGCTAAATTGGAAGCAACAGCCTAGAAATGCAAAACTCCTTATCCAGTTACAACCCACCTCTCCCAGTCAGCCATGCTCAGCATCATCAGGGTCAGAAGGGAAGATCTCATGGTGCCACATGCCTTTAATCCCAGCACTCTGGAGCCAGACACACACAGGTCTTTAACTTTGAGAGAAGCCTGGTCTACAGAGCA
>LR754713.1:0-31411 GCA_902729485.2 Mus minutoides
CCCTTCCCTTCCCTTCCCTTCCCTTCCCTTCCCTTCCCTTCCCTTCCCTTTCTTGTTGCTTATCTATCTACAGAAGATTTTAAATACACAAACTTCTATGGTATTCTTTTAACTTATCTTCAGTTTAATTTCCAGCTAATATATATAATGTGCTATAGAGTTTCCATGTACTGATTGCTTGAAAGTCTAGTACAACAGAATTTTTAAAGGGGGAAAAAAATCAAACCTGAAAAAAGTTAAAATAGACTCTACCACATTAAGTTCAGTAAACATTTGTATATGTTAAGTTCTGTGTACATTGGTTTGGAGAGAGTCATTTAATGCAGATATTCATTTATAATCTTCCTATCCCATTTTTGCCTATAACAAGATTTCGAGTCATGGAGCCCTGTGTGCTCCTCAAAATAATGTTCTTAAATGTATTAAGGAATCCATCATATAGAAAGAACCACCTTAATTCAAATATACTTATAATAAATAGCAAAGTATAATAACATGTCTAATAATCATATAATTATAGCACTGTTATAAAATTTTGTGTTTTTATTTCTGACAAATTATATGTTATCCTAATATAATTGTTATGATTGTGATCATGGTTGAATAGTTTATATTCGTGATCATACATTTCAGTTCTAGCCTTATTTTTCAGATTGACAAGCTCTCTTTCTTGAAGAAGAAACCCTGCCTGTATCATACTTCCCTTTAGCTGTTCCTTTAGGGATAGACCAGTTACTTTGGTGCTATTCCTGAAGGGCTACATTGGCAGAAGAGGTCTGACTTTTGACAGAAGTACCACATAATTGGTGTATTATTTTTTCATTCCAATAGCTGGCACACTCTTTCCTTACAAGACCAGAACATTATTGTTACCCAGGCTGTTGAAAGGTTTAACGGTTTTTTCTCTCTCTCTCTCTCTCTATCTCTATCTCTCTCTCTCTCTCTCTCTATTTCTCTCTCTCTCTTTCTTCCTTCTTTTGTATAATCTTAGTTTGCCTGTTACTCAGTATGTAGACCAGGCAGAAAACTCACAAAGACCTGCCTGCCTCTGCCTCCGCAGTGTTGGAATTAAAGGTGTCTACCACCACTGCCATGGAGGAAGTTGTTATTTCAATGAGATTGAATAGATCAAAGCATAAATGGGTTAATCAGAAATCCTTACTATTCTTTTCAATTTATTTATATAAATTAAGTGCATTTCTAAGTATTGACTCTTTCCTTCCAAGTTGATATCAGCTTGGAGTTTACTTAAGATGTAAGATTTGTAATTTGAGATAAGCCATATTATCAGAAGACTAGGGAGATATGTCAATAGGTTGACTAAGTGTTGAGACTTACTCAAAAGTAGGTGACCATTTAATATTTTGAGTCAGACAACCTCAGAGCAGTTCTGAGAGAGGCCTATTGGTACCTACTGTAGAGTTAGATTACTTGTCCCTAACCTGAAACTTGATACAAAATATTTTCAAACTAAAAAAACAAAGTCAGTATGCTTTTCTGAACAAAAGAATAGAGAAACGTGAATGGGACATGGAAGAAAAAGATCCTGTGTGCACAAGTGTGTATTTAAATTCCTGTTTTTTCATATATGCAAGCCTCAGCAGATGTATGATGTAGCATTCGCCCTGCACCTCTGACTCTGAGGTCTGCAGAGATTTTGTCTGTATATGTTTTGCTGCAGTGAACTCTGTCATTGTGAACAGCTGGGAATGGAGTGCAGCTCATTAAGACAGGAGGTCTTATCCAGGCCTCCCCTGGCATCCTGAAGAGTATTGAGCATGTTTTGCTTCCCCAGATCTGAAGTATCCATTTTCTTACCACCTAGTGTTCGCCTGCACTTACTGAGCAACTCTCTGGGCTCCATTGCCTCTTTGAATGATGGGCATGGTGTATACCAGCTGTTCCCTTTTTACCCTCCTTGCCTTCTCCTCTGGCTTTTTTTTATGTTTATGGCTTATCTGTGCCTTTTATTTAAAAAATAAATAAAACCCCAGTGTAATTAGAACGTGCCATTTGTTTGTGTAGCTTGAAGAGTCTCAAGAGCAGATTTTTCAGAGTAAATCCCTGTCTCTGAGATGCTGCTGCAAAGAGGGCTGTTGATGAAAGTGGTTCCTCATGCTTGCACTTAAGTTTTCATGTCTGGTGATTACTCATATTCCTCCATTTGATGGTAGTGGTAAATTATAATCCTACCTTGCAGTTAGATCACAAAGCATCAGAAAGATCCAAAATGCAGTTAGTAGATTGTAGGTCATGATTCAAGCTTTGTCTTTTCAGCAGCAGCAGCATGTCCTAGTATATATCCAGCCTCTTAGTGGATTACATAAATGCAGATGTCTGTGCTCATTTAGATATGGCATCACTGTCTGTTTATGTGGTCTAATTATTCTGAGTTTTTTAAAAAAGAGAGGTCATACTAACCTTGTTACCTCTTTGGAGACTCATACTCCCGTTTAGGCTATCATGTCTGTGTTTGAAGGCTTTGTCAGTTTTACACAGGAGCTAGGCAGAATGTCCAGGAAGATCCACTTGGAGCTTCCTGTGGAATTAGTTGGGCACAGGAAATCAGCAGTCTCTGCTTTCATGGATGTTGCAAATGCAGTATGTCCTGGACTCATGCACATTGTTTATGTCACCCTGCTGGAGGTGTTAGAATAGATGAGGACAATTGGGTTCAGAAGAGTTTCCTCAGTGCTATGTAACTCACAGCTCAGCTGTGCTAGAGACAATATCTGATTCGAATGCACAGGCCCTAGGTCTAAGCCCCAGCTTCATGCTTATAAGGAAGGAGCTCTAAGAGCTGAGATGGTGTGCCCTAAAAGTTTAGAAATAGAGAATGAAATCATTTCAATAGCTGGGGACATTTCCTTTACTATCACCAAACTTTTTTTAAAAAATGCACTTTGTGTAGTGTTTATAGATTCAAGAAAGTTCTGTGATTTCTGAATCATTCATTAGGCACAAATGGAAGACACTGTTAGTTCTGGGGTAAAATAGGAGAACTTGAAGTCCAGAAAGATTATCTTTCTGGATACCTTTTCTGGATAAGGAGAGTTATCTGCATGACCCTGAGTGTGGCTGAAAGGTCACACTTACCTTTTTTTTTTTTCTCCCTATTAAAGCATTCTAAGGCATTTAGCATTTCTGACATGATAGCAAGACACAGAAATAGTATGCTACAGCATCATTGAATATATGAATGGAGTGATAAACTCCTCTTGTAGTACATATACATACAGATATTTCTGAGTGTGTATGTATGTATGTATGTATGTATGTATATGTATATGTGTGTGTGTGTGTGTGTGTGTGTGTTCCTTTAGCAAAGACAAACTATAGGTTTTAAGAGAGGAAATATTTTTAATTAAAATAGCAATATAATGTCCACCATTGGGACTGGAGAGATGGCTCAGTGGTTAAGAGCACTGACTTCTCTTCTGAAGGTCCTGAGTTCAAATCCCAGCAACCACATGGTGGCTCACAACCATCCATAACGAGATCTGGCGCCCTCTTCTGGAGTGTCTGAAGACAGCTACAGTGTACTTACATATAATAAATAATAATTTTTTTAAAAAAATGTCCACCATTAGTAATTCCTTGTAAAATATTTTTGAGGGTATCTTTTTAAATTTTAATTAGCATATGTTAGTAATATATAATGGGTCTCATTATGACAAATTTCATACATGAATATAATACATTTCATATTTATTTCTCTCTCCAGTTGCCAGTGTTTGTTCCATTACCACTGATCACCTTTCCTTATCAACTAGTCCTTTATAAAATAGTTCCCTCCTCCCCCTCTCCTTCTTTCCTTCTGTTTTCTTTGGATTGTCCAGTGAGTTTAATTGGGGTTGCTTAGAGTAATATGGATGAGAGGTTGTTTACAGGAGCCGGCACCTTACTAGTGACTATATCAATGAAGACAGTATTCCTTCCTCCCCCAGCAACCATTAGCTGTATTTATATGCTCAGGTGTTGCCCTGCTAATTAAGGATGAAGTCTACCACTGTCTATATAACCTGCTGAGTTCAGCCTAAACTGGAGGACTCCCTTTGGCTTCTTCTCTGACCTTGTCTAGGGAGTTCAAAACTCCCCACACACCTCTACCTTTGGAATGTCAACTAGCCTTGGTTAGACTACAGGTTCAGCATCCTTTCTCTTAATAAGAACCCAAACAGCAAGCTCTGGCGATCCCTGGAGTGTCTCCCCAGCTAATGAAGCATCTCAGTACCTTAGCCTTCAGCCTTTGCCCAACCTAGATATTCCTACCCCAAACCCCAAAGCTGTATAACCCAGATTCACCCCCAAGTAAAGTTAATCTGTTTTTCTGAAGCTGGTCCCAATGTGCCATTATTAATGTTCAGACTCACTGGTCATCTGAAACCTGTTCCTCCAGTCTGCTCCCTTCCTGCTAGGGGAGAAGGGAGACCTACACTCAGGACAGAGTCTAGCCTTGTAAGCTTCTTCCATTTCCATGGCAGGATCTAGTGCAGGTAATTATAGCTGCTGTTAAGTTCAAGATGCAATGGATATGCCTTGCCCAGGGTTCAGTGCTCCACATCACTCCACTTCTTCCTTTGGCTTTCAAATTCTTTACACTTGTCAATATGGTTTGTAAACCTGGAGAGGGGATGATTCTGATGACCTATTTATGGTTGTGTGCCACTGATAATTTTTGAGAGATGATATCTTAATCTTATTTAATTGGTTAAAAATGTACTTATAAGCTATTTCTTGAACCATATATCTCCACCAATTTTTTTAATCTAAACATTCAGAATGAACATAATCATGCATTTACATTTATTTTTTACATAATGAACATTTCATTTTTATGCTTTATATCTATAAAATAAATACTTAGTTCTTACTATAATTGTATTAACATAATTTATTGTTTATTTTTGAATACTGACTAATAGGTCACATAGAACAAAGAGACACTGGAATATTATAATGAAATTAAGAAAGATCTAATTGTAGTCAGGAGATGTGACAGTATCATTTATTTACAGAAACATCAGGGTTGAGAGCAAATATAGCAAACATGGAACTCTTAAGTTCATAAGAAAAAAAGGCCTTTTAAAAAACATGTTAAAAGCTGTCTGGTAGTCCTTAGGGAGAGCAGTCCTTTTTAGTTGTGGTTGAGATTCAGTCCTTCTGCCCCTTTGTGGTCTGCCTGACTTAGAAATATGGTGTCTTTTATAAAAAAGCAAGTTGCTATTGAATTACTTAGGAACAGAGTACATTGTTATTTTTAGTTTTGCAGTACATTGTTATTTCTAGTTTGGGGGCACCCAATATCTCTGGAAACTTCTCCTTTCCGTATCATTCTGTGACCCTCCATAATTTAGTAGTTTGGAAAAATAATAACGGGATGAGCAGAGACTGGCATGGTTTAGGGTCACTTATTTCAGTGGAGTCTCAGTAATGCCTGCCAAGTGGCTTTCCCTCTGTGCTTGACGTGAACAGAGCATGCTCAGAGCTTGACGTGAACAGAGCATGCGCAGAGCTGCACTGCTTAGTTTTATAGCTGAGTTCTCTTCCTCAGTGTTGAGTGCTTTCTGTCACATGATCCCGTGGTAGTGACTACATGGCAGAAAACAAATTTGAGAAGCAAAATGAAAACGGAAGTCTAGGAAAAAGATAGTAATACTGGTTTCTTCTAGAAAGTAGGATTTGGGAGTGAATGACCATGTTAAAGGGAGTAAATGACCATGTTAAAGGGAGTGAATGACCATGTTAAAAATTGGTCACATCTGACCTTATATTTGGAAGTCTGAAACTTAACAATGGGGGAGGGCACCCAAAATTATTTATTTAATATAAATTTGTTTGTAGACCCCAATAATTGAGTTATTTAACAGCAATAAGGTAATTCAGATAATTTCAGAAAAGTTACCTTCAAGAAGGAATTCTAATAAAGAATAATTTAGACAATTATATTAAGCATGAATAAGGGCTTCTTGCTAAAGATGCGGTTAATGTTAAAAGCTAGAGATCATCTCTGAATGTAGTTTCTTTTCTGAGATTTCAGTAGGAAAATTACATGGATGGAGCATGACCCAGAAACAGGCCTGTCAGTGATTGCCAGTGGGAGAAATTGAAGATTTGCACGTGTTGATTGACTTTCAGTATCTGATTACAGGCACTCAGGGCAGTGCATCTTGTCCTTTTTATCTCCTTTGTTACCTCTTCTCAGAACTGCATGTACAATGTGTTATGCTTATCTCTAGATTCTTAGATCCATAGAAGTTTTATCTGTTTCTCTTGAGTGTGTGCAGAGGGGAATATTTCAATCAATGTCATTGCTAACACACAGCATCTGAATTCAGCTGTACTAAAATACTGAGACTAATTTTTGATATGTGAATACTTATTTTATTCTCATAAAGCTCCATCTATGTGAGTGTTTGAAATCTCTCATGATCTTGGGTTCTGAGCTATTGTAGCTGTGAATGTCCACATTTTTTTTTGCAAGATGTATTTATTATATATAAGTATACCATTACTATCTTCAGACACACCAGAAGAGGGCATCCGATCTCATTACAGACAGTTTTAAGCCACCATGTGGTTGCTGGGATTTGAACTCAGGGCCTCTGAAAGAGCAGTCAGTGGTCTTAACCACTAAGCCATCTCTCCAGCCTGAGTGTCCACTTTTTAAAAATGCCCTTTTGGCTCAGTTCCATGTATTAAGAAGGCTATCTTAAGAGGAACACTCCTTCATTGCTGGTGGGATTGCAAGCTGGTACAACCACTCTGGAAATCAGTCTGGCGGTTTCTCAGAAGGGTCCCCAATGTAGGAGCTAGAGAGAGTACCCAAGAGCTGTAGGGGTCTGCAACCCTATAGATGGAACAACAATATGAACTAATCAGAACCCTCAGAGCTCATGTCTCTAGCTGCATATGTATTAGAAGATGGCCTAGTTGGCCATTATTGGGGAAGAAAGGCCCTTGGTCTAACAATGTTTATATGCCCCAGTACAGGGAAATGCCAGGGCCAAGTAGTGGGAGTGGGTGGGTAGGGGAGCAGGGCGGGGGGGGGAGGGTATAGGGGACTTATGGGATAACATTTGAAATGTAAATGAAGAAATTATCTAATAATAAATAAAAAAGAATATATTTCAGTACTGTCAACAGAGAGTCTGTTCATTATGTGTGTGCATGGACTTTTATGTTTTAAGAATGGAATTCTATGCACCTCTATGTCAGGATCGACTTCATGCTGTAGTTTTCTATGTTGCTTTTTACAAAGCTACAGTAGTGCCCAGCTTTGTCTATACTATTTAGTATGGACTTTCTGTTTGTGTTTCATAAATTTTTTTTCTGATTTTAAAGCCATATTCTGCTACTGCAAGCATTGGTAGATACATTACCTGATATCAGAAAACAGAAGTGTGCTATTATTATCTATAAGAGTATGCTTTCTCATGTGTACTAGTGTCTGAGGGATTCTTCTGTGTCCAGCTGTTGCTGAGCTGTTGAGCTGGCCTTGGTGGCACTGGAGTAGGAGGTGAGCAAAGGAGAGCAAGGGAAGGTGAGGTCATTGTTCTGAAAGCTGTGTTTAGTTGTTTGCATTTATTGTTTTTTTTTTTAAGCATGTATGCGCATATGTGTGTAAGTGCATATATGCCACAGTATACCTGTAGAGGTCTGAAGTCAATTGTAAGAGTTAGTTCAGTCTTCCAGCTATGTAGTTGATTAAACTAAGGAAGGACCTTAAGTTTGGTAGCAAGGCAAGTACCCTTTCTGAGACACCTTGCTTGCTTTAGGGTTTTGTTTGTTTGGTTGGTTTTTTTGTTTGTTTTTGTTTTGTTTTAAGGGAAAGGGTTGGGTATCTGGAGCAATAATTCAGTCAGTCATTAATGACACTGGTTCAATCAGTCATCAATAGTATATACTGTTTTTGTAGGGTTTGTTTTGTAGCACTCACTAGAGGTGGCTCACGATTGCTTGCAACTCCAGTTTGAGGGAGTATAACATGGTCCTGTGAACTCCATTGGCAACTGCATTTCCATGCACATATACCCCCACTCACATATGCATAATTAAAATAAAATAATTCAAAATGCTTTTTAAATTAAAACTACAATTGCATTTATTTCTTTGTGTCTGTGTGTTTTCCTGTGCACATACATACAAATATATGTTCTTACCATGGCATATGAGTGGATTGGCTTTCCTTCTGTGTATTCATGCTTTTATTACCATTTTTGATTTTGTACAAGATTTGGTTAGTGACTACATGCATTTAAATCATGTCACAATGAAATGTATATTTGCTTAGATTCATGTCTTAAAGGAAACATGTGATTTTGGTGGTTGTACTCTTGATTCGGAGATATGTGTTGGCTGTAGTTGTTGACAAAGCCCTTCTATTTTATCCTAGGTCAGAGAACCTAAGCTAATTTTAATCAGCCCGAGCTGTCATTCGTGCTCATCAATGTCACATTAGCATCATTCCTGTTCATCACTGTCACATTAGCAGCAAATCTGAACTTGCTGATTAGCAAAGTGGATGGAAATCACAGCTCTGTGTGTGTCCAAATAACTACTCATCAGCAAAGCTTATGATGGGGTCTGATGGTTTAATGCAGACCTTAATCAAGGGCTGAGAAATGTTTCCTCTGCAGTTTAACCTAGTAGTATTGAATTATATTAACATGTATATACACTCCCATACACATACACACACAGAAGCAGTATTACAGCAATGTTCAAAGTCAATCAGACCCAATCAAACAACGGAAGAAAATAAATAGACTTTGAATATGACTCTTCTTCTATTTTCATTCTACCAATTCAAATAGCATGTTTGTCTTTGGTCTTATTGATTCTCCCATCTGGCTAAAGAACTACTTGATTAATAATACCTATATTTGTAGACATGCTTTTTAAAAATGTGGGAATTACAGGATAGATTTTTTTTGTTGTTTATTTTTTCATTTAGAGATGACAAAATCCCCAATGGTAGCACTTGTTTTTCAGTGACATGTGTAATGATGTATGTGCATAAGAGCCAGTATTTTAAGAGGTATTGTAATTTTAAGAGGTCTCTACCCATTATGTACTATCTTGCCTGTAGCACATAAACAACTCTATATTATTTTTAGAATCAATCTTTTTGTGTGTTTCACTCAGCTGTTATATATTGATCGTTCACTACAGAGCCAAATGTCTTTGTAGCCCTTCATCTCTGATAAACAGTTTTTTTTTTTTTTTTTAGAACCTAGTTGTGGATGGTTTAGGTAATTGTAATTACATTTCTACAATGATTTCTTAGCATAGATGTTTACAGTCATACCAGAATGACCACAGCTGGCTGTGTGATTCCTAACGTCTCTCTGGATAAGAGAACTTGGGTGTACTGTAAGACACCAAAATTTACAGCTTCCTTCTCTGAAGAAACAGTAGGATTTACATTCAGAACAAATGTATCATTTGGCATTGAGATTATGCAACTTTTGATGGAATCCAATTTATTGGATTTAAAAATTTAACATCCATTATGTCTAGGAGTATATTTTGGAAGTTTTTTTATACTCATTTATCATTTACTTTTTATGCATCTATGTATTGTTTGTATGAATTTTTATATATGTATACCAATGCTTCTGTATGATTGTTTGCATGCACAGATGTTAATATCAAAGGACTACTGTGGGAGTTAGTTGTTTCCTGGTATTATGGAGGTTTTCAGGATCAATCTCAGAATCTGAGGCTTGGCAAGTGCCATGAGCTGTGAGTTACATAGCACTGAGTGTATATAGCACTGGCAGGTGCCAGAAGAGAGCATCAGATCCAAGATCTTTTGGGAGTATGTTGCAGATGGTTGTGTGCCTCTAAGTGGGTTCTGAGGAACCTCAGCCAGTCATATCTCTTTAGCCCCAATCTCATAGACTTTTAAGTTTTTATTTTATATATTTTAGCTCTGGAATCGTATTTTACCTCTCCTCCTTATATGTTCTCACTTCCTTTTCCCAAATCTAGTGGTTCATGTTCAAATATTTCCACCATACCGCTCTGTGCTTATAGAAGGTATGGATAAACATTCATTTTCTTCCAAGATTTATGGTTACTATCATATCAGTTCCTTCTTGCAAGGCTCAGATTAATATATCAATAACACTCTGTTTCTTGTGCCTTATGTGCTAATCTGTCCCCACCTCCTCTTTTTTTCCCCCAATTTTTATTAGATATTTTCTTCCTTTACATTTCAAATGCTATCCCGAAAGTCCCCTATACCCTTCCCCATCCCCCGACCAGCTCCCCTACCCACCCACTCCCACTTCTTGGACCTGGCGTTCCCCTGTACTGGGGCATATAAGGTTTGCATGACCAAGGGGCCTCTCTTCCCAATGATGGCCAACTAGGCCATCTTCTGCTACATATGCAGCTAGAGACACGAACTCTGGTGCTACTAGTTAGTTCATATTGTTCTTCCACCTATAGGGGTGGAGACCCCTTAAGCTCCTTGGGTACTTTCTCTAGCTCCTCCCTTGGGAACCCTTGGAGACCCCTTGGAGACCCCTTCAGCAACTTGGGTACTTTCTCTAGCTCCTCCCTTGGGGAACCCTGTGTTCCATCTAATAGCTGACTGTGAGCATTCACTTCTGTGTTTGCCAGGCACTGGCATAGCCTCACAGGAGACAGCTATATCAGGGCCCTTTCAGCAATATCTTGCTGGCGTATGCAATAGTGTCTGCGTTTGGTGGCTGATTATGGGATGGCTCCCTGGCTGCAGCATTCACTGGCTGGTCCATCCTTTTGTCTCAGCTCCACACTTCATCTCTGTAACTCCTTCAATGTGTGCTTTGTTCCTAATTCTAAGAAGGGGCGAAGTGTCCACACTTTGGTCTTCATTCTTCTTGAGTTTCATGTGTTCTGCAAATTGTATCTTGGATAATCTAAGTTTCTGGGCTAATAACCACTTCTCAGTGAGTACATGTTATGTGAGTTCTTTTGTGATTGGGTTACCTCACTCAAGATGATGGCCTCCAGATCCATCCATTTGCCTAGGAATTTCATAAATTCATTGTTTTTAATAGCTGAGTAGTACTCCATTGTGTAAATGTACCACATTTTCTGTATCCATTCCTCTGTTGAGGGACATCTGGGTTCTTTCCAGCTTCTGGCTATTATAAATAAGGCTGCTATGAACATAGTGAAGCATGTGTCCTAATTACATGTTGGAGCATCTTCTGTGTATAAGCCCAGGAGAGGTATAGCTGTATCATCAGGTAGCACTATGTTCAATTTTCTGAGGAACCACCAGACTGATTTCCAGAGTAGTTGTACCAGCTTGAAATCCCACCAGCAATGGAGAAGTGTTCCTCTTTCTCCACAACCTTCTTTCCTGCTGTCACCTGAGTTTTTGATCTTAGCCATTCTGACTGGTATGAGGTGGAATCTCAGAGTTGTTTTGATTTGCATTTCCCTAATGACTAAGGATGTTGAACTTTTTTTTTAGGTGCTTCTTAGCCATTCAGTATTCCTCAGTTGAGAATTCTTTTCTTAGTTGCCTATAGTTCTTTGTGTGTGTTTGCTGTTTCTGAAACTCTCCCCTGTCTATATTAGCATGTCTGTTGACATATTTTTGATGGATTACAATTTTCCTTTTTAGTGTATTGGTGTTTCCAAGGCATTTTTATTTGTTTTTTTTTTTAAGGTATTTATCTTTGTTTCATATTCTCTGTTCATGCCTTAAAGGTTAGTGATTCTTTTTCTTTATTTTATTTTATTTTATTTTGGTTTTTTTGGAGACAGGGTTTTTCTGTGTAGCCCTGGCTGTCCTGGAACTCACTCTGTAGACCAGGCTGGCCCTGAACTCAGAAATCCACCTGCCTCTGCTGCCCGAGTGCTGGGATTAAAGGCGTGCGCCACCACACCCAGCTAGGTTAGTGATTCTTAAGGTATCTACTCTGTACTTTGAAGTTCACATTTAATGCCTTGGTCATTTTGCAGGAATATGTTTGATTTGTTGTGAACAGCACACGTGTAAATAAAGTTCAGCTTTATCTTTCATGTACAGTTCTTTCAGTCATGTGCTGTATGGAGTTTTAGAGCTAAAACCAAAGACAATTTCTATCCTAATGTACCACTGGTGGTATGGTTTCCTTGTGTGACATGGATACTTGGATATCCCCTTACATACACATGTTGAGGAACAGGAATTAATGGGAGCAAAGCCAGGCCTGTCGCACAGAGAATGATTGCACAGAGAATACTCATTTGGTTTGCTTCACTTTTTCATATGCTGAAGAAAGGATAGTAAGAGAACAGCTGTCAGCATGTTCCCTGTGAGACATGCTGTGTCACTGAATAAAGTATCAGGAAATTAAATACTTTTACCACATTTAGGGGGGTGCCCTTTTCTTCTTATTTCATATCTAAATTATTTCTGGAAATAGAAGGAGTTCCCTTTGTGTTCTGATTTGTTTTGGCAGATAAGTGGATTCAGACATTGGGAATCTGTTCAAAGCTTGCTTAATTAATAAGTTGCAAGTTGGCTTTAAACTCACCTCCTTTTCTACTTTGGTGTATGAGCTAGAAAATTGCAGGAACCTTTCCCCTGCCCTAGATGCTGAGTGTTTGAAATTGTCTTGCATTTTCAGAATGGGCTTATTGTTTTCCATGGAAGAGCCTCTATTTTACCATAATGGTGAACCAGTATGGTACATTTTGTTTTGTTTTCCTATATTTCTGTTTGCTACTTAATGCTTTTCCTTTTCAATATCTGAACAATGTTTTTTCTAGCTTTAAAATCCTTTAGATTTACTTTTGTGATTGAATTTATAACATATAGCTACATAAGTGTGTGTCCATACACTTGGTAACATACCATTAGTTTAGAGGTACATAATGTCTTTGTGAAGAAAAGGTCATATTTTAACTTTTAGTTAGTTGCTTATATTTCATGTTTTCAGTCCTTTTTACTGTAAAGTGATGCTAATCTGTCATACTCTATTCTGGAGACATTTGTCATATGTTTCTTGTCTGTTGACTGTTTCCTTTTACCTATGGGATATGGAAGACTGTTGCCCTCCATTATCTCTGTTGTAGGAGTTATTTATGTTTATGCGTCCATCCCTCCCATTTTATCATCCCTTCATTATAAAAGTAAAATACCTGACCACAGTAATGTCCCCTGTTGCCTGGCAACGGCTGTAGTGTCCGTCTTTTTATTCTGTCCTCCTTGGCACTCTAATACTTTCATAAGGAAAGAGCTTTGTTGCTGTGTGCCTGCTTGTTCCGCTGTCTTCTCCTGACACAATCATCTCTCCTGTATCTCATTTTCCCTCAATGGACTGCTTAGGCTATCGTTTTGCATTTTCCAGAACCAACTGTGTCCATCTGCTAAAAGTCACCTCAATTATGCATTCAGGAGCCAGAGCCTTTTGAAGAGACTGACTTAACAGAACTCCAGAACTCAGTGCTTTGCTCTCAGTTAAGGTAGTGTGCGTAGCTTAGTCATGTCAGACTCAAGCCTGAAAAGAAATAGTGCCTGTTAAAAAGAGAACAGGAAGAGTGAAACCACCCAAAAGCAGGTATGTGGTTGTGTGAAAGCCACCAAAATCATATTAGATGATTTAATAATTTAGATTCTCTCTCTGTCTCTGTCTCTGTCTCTGCTTCTCTCTCTCTGTCTCTCTCTCTCTCTCTCTCTCTCTTGCGTGTATGTGTTCTACAGGTTTTATGATGAACTTAGCTGTCATATCAATCTTTAGAAAGAAGATTATTGCTCCATGATGTTTGTGGATTACTAGATTCACAATATTAACTTTTAATTTTATTTTACCTAAT
The DNA here is from genome assembly GCA_902729485.2 of Mus minutoides. Lineage (NCBI taxonomy): Eukaryota > Metazoa > Chordata > Mammalia > Rodentia > Muridae > Mus > Mus minutoides. The sequence goes on from LR754713.1 coordinate 13,810, forward strand.
GGGATACACTGTATTGTAGATGATTCTATGGAGGAATGTCTTAGGGGCAGAGATATTGTCCAGGTAATGTGTTAGGAGTAGATAAATTTCATGGAATCTCTTCTTGCTTTGTGATTCTTTGACTGTTTAGGGGTGCATGTGTGCATTATGTTTGTGTTTGTGTGTGTGTGTGTGTGTGTGTGTCTTTGTATGTTCTATTTGCATTAGCAACCTTGAACATCTGGGAGGATGGTTAGCGATTTCCTGTTGGTGGTTTTGAGTCCTCTGCAAGGGAAGCATTAGGGAAGCATTAGGCATTTTTGTCATTACTGCTGCCGTTACGTGGTATCATTCATGGAGCACCTGCCTCGCTAATGCAATTGCTTATAGGAGCTCCAATTTTATTCCAAATGGCTACTTTTTTGTCATTATATAATCTGTGGTAAACCACATACTATGTAAACATTTTCAGTGGATTTTTTTTCTTGAAATTCCAGCCATCAAATAGTGTTTTTGCTCCAGTTGTTCATGACCCCACAATGGAAGTTTCTTACGAACATACCCTTGTAAGTGTCCAAGAGAAGAAAAAATACAATACTTTATAACTCCAACTGATCCCCCTCATAGTTATCATTACCCAAGGGCAATATTAAGAGAATATTAATATGTTTCCTATGTATGACTCTTTTTATATCCAATTTTAGAGTTGCTTTTTAAATTCATTTTCAATTTTACAAACATAATCTGTTCTTTATTTCCTAATGCATAGCTCTTTAATTATATGTGTGAATATTTTTAAGAGTTTTAAGTTTACTTTTCAGATTCCTGCCAGTAGTTATCAGTTTGCATGTCACACACCAACTTGGCCTGGTAGAATTTACCTGTGTCACTTGTAAAGCTAATAGTTTTCCATAATAAAATAAAGGTATTTTATCTAGACAGAGTTAGTAATTTGTATTTATTCTGGTTTTAAAATACCTGTAAAATATTTAGTTTTGAAATTAGGAATCTTTTGATGTAACATAGATTACAAAATGAAATGAAATTGTTAGCAATTCTCTTTTTCGGACATTATTAGAAATCGTATTTGTTAATTCTAGGACCATGAAAGGTTTCTCACTAGGACAGATAGTAATAAGCAACATTGCTGTCCATCTGCTGAATACTTATATCTAGATGAAAAATTTTTTGAGCTTGGATATGTTTTTATTCATTCTTGTTTATTCTCAAATATTCTTAGTTTTAATTAAGTTAACTATGGTCTCTATGTTTTGTATTGAAGTTTTTTCCTCTAATTTTCTAATCCGCTTGAGAATTTTTGCACTACAAAGAGTAGCTCTCAGCACCTGAGAATCTGTGTCTACAGAGCCCCAAATTAGTGCTCTTGAGTGGAACAGACCCAATAAAGTAAAGATATTTTAAAGGAGGATTTGTTGGTTGGACTTTTCATGATGTGGTCTGGCTAGTTCAGCTATGGCTTACTCAGGCTGTAGAGGCTGAGAACACTTTAGCTGTGTATTGTACGTGTCTGGTTGCCTTAGTAGTTCTGACCTGTCATTAAAGGCCTGGAAGATTCCTAGAGATCCAGTAGATTTCAGTACATGTTGGTAGCCTGAAGAAATGGTAGTCTATTGGTGAAGGAATGTAGCAGCAGCAGCAGCAGCAGCAGCAACAACAGCAGCAGGATAGATGGAGTTGACCTGCCAGTGAGAGTGAAAGCAAGCTCATAAATTGAAGCTTTTTTCTTGGTCTTTCTTTTACTTCAGCTGTGCATGAGTGGTGCAGTCTACATCTAGGGTGTGTCTTCTCCATTCAGATACCCTGACCAAGAAAGCCCATTACAGCTGTCCCTGGCAGCTTGCCTCTTAGTTCATTTCAGATATAATCACATTGATAACTGTGATTAACTGTCACAAGTTTTATTTTCATTTGGCATTTTTCATTGTTATTTGCCCATTGTGTTAGATATCCCTGACACCTTTGGAAGATTTTGACCGTAAGCTTTATGGAATATATTGGTATATATCATGGAGCAGTTACATAATTTTTTGCTTTTAAGCATGGGTCTTGCTAATTTTAAAGGAAAAATTTTACTAGTGCATATGGGACCTAAGCAGTTGTGTAAAGCAAGTAATTCCAGGCACTGTGTGAGTAATTTCGAATGACGAATGTTTTTATGTTACATATGCAGAAGTCTTCTGGGAGGAAAACTTAAGGTTTTGTTGGTAGACATTACTCCTTAATAGATTCAAGTTTCAGAAATGTATGAATGACTTTTCTTTGTACTATACAGTATGCTTGCATTTTATTTATATTATTTTTAAAACTTTTAAAAGTTATCATAGAAGGGTATGATAGTGTGTTTTAGTAGCTTCTCCTTCCTCTTCATCCATCCAATTCCCTCCTTCCCTGAAGTTTTCTCATCACCCGATGTCCCTCCTCCTCTTTCAGGACCTATGTGTTCTTCTGCTCACTCCCTGTCCGTTCTCATCCCTTATTTTCATCTGCTCGGTTCAATCCATTGTCCTGAAAATTTCATAATTTTGTTGTTCTTTGCCACTAGATAAAATTTCATTTTGTTTATGTTTCACATTCATTTTCATTTAATGGACATGTGGGACTCATTTCCTTCCGACTCACAGTGATTTACATGAATGTGCAGTGTCTCTATAGTAGGATATGGAGTCTCTGCCCAGGATCAGTGTGGAAGTTACATTTGCATTTTTTACAAGCCTCTAAACTAATTTCCATAATGTCTGTACTAGTTTATACTCTTTCAGGCTGTGAAGAAGGTTCCTCTCGTCCCACATTGTCCCTACCATTTGGTGTCAGTTTCCTTGATGACAGCACTGTAACCACAGTGAGGTAGTTTTTATGGTAGTTTTACTTAGTTGTGTGATGACTATTGATATTGACTACTTTAAAGAACATACTCATTGATCATTTGTTTTTCTATACAAATGCAATTTTAACGCATCTTATCAATTTTTTTGACTCAGTACTTGCTGAACTCAGGATTTTAAAGGAGGAAGATTGTAAATTTGAGACCAGTATACTACAATTGTTTTAATAAAACAAAATAAAAACAAAAACAAACATAGAAATAACAACCAAATAAAACCAAAACAAGTAATAAAGGAAGGAAGGGAAAGAAACAAACAAAGAAAAGCAACAAAAAGAAGATGTTTGTGGAAAACATCAATTTAAGTGTGCTAGCAAATGAGTTGAAATGATTTGAAGCAGATTTAATGGGTTACATTCAATTCTGTATTTCATAATCAGGGCCAGTTTATTTTCTTTTATAATTTTAGAAAAAAAAATGTTCTTAACAAACCCCTTGATGGATTCACAATTAAACGTTGGACATTGTATTAGTGCTGTCTAGTGAGTACGCTAGAAGCAAAGCAATGACCCTCACAAGGTAATGATCATTGTAGGCGCGTTTTTATTCATGATATCATAAAACACATGGGCAGGAGGGAGGGGGATTGGGAAACATGAAAATTTAGGTTTGTAGTTGAACTCATGGTTGGCTTTGCAATTTATTTTCTGAATAGAATTGTAAAGAATTGAATATTTTTGATATTGATTTTGAAATATTATGAGAGATTGTTTTCATTACACTTCAGACATTACTGTGTATGTCAATTGAGAATCCTGACTAAATCTTCATAGTTTAGGATTTCCCCTCAATGCCACTTAAAAAACAAACTCACTCAATGTAAAATTTTTCTTTGAGTCTTAGATTACTATGTGAGTTAAAATAGTTGTGTGCATCCTACTCAGGCTGTACTCAGTCAGTGTCTCCAGGGCTGAGATTCGGGGGAGTACTTTTATGTTTTCAGTGTCTCATACTTATGCCTTAGGCATATTCCTGTTCTTGCTTTTCGGGGTGCCTCCATGATGTTTGTGCTTGAGTTGCTCTCTTAAACAGATCCCCTCTTTTCAGTCCTTCAGTGACTAAGCTCACATTTGTATTTAATGACCACTCCTTGGCTATCCTTATGCCAAAGTGTTAGTTAAGAACTCAGTCTTTTCTCCACCCACAATAATCTCTGTTCCTGTAGGCTTTATTTTTGTACTTCTTTGTCTAGGCTTAATGCTTTTAGTGGCTTCTCCTACTTCTTTAGAAAACTGTAGAGTGAGATCATGAATTGAACCTACTGCTAGAAATGTGGTTGTCAGTTATCCTTTGTATCAGTCAAATTCTAAGACCCTCAAACTGAAGCCTCCATGGGAACATTTATTATTAGTTCAAATATGGCCATAAAAATCGACTTTGCAATCATCTTGAGTCCTCCTGACAGTGCTGTGAGTGACAGAAACTAATCTTATCTGCTGGCTAGCATTTTAAAAATGATAAATGGACCCTAAGTCTTTAGTTAGACTGTAAATGAAATTAAGTTTATCTTATTTCTCAGTGAAATATCATTACTTAGAAAATTTTGAAATATACCTTTCTGAACAAAGTTAAATAGCAGAGGCCAGGGGCTACATTTTGATGAGTATTGTATGCGTCCTTTTTTTTTTTTTTTTTTTTTTTTTTTTTTTTTTTTTTTTTTTTTTTTTTTTTTTGCTTAGTTTTTATCAAACCAAATAATGGTGCTTTGAGAAAAATCAAAGTGTTAAGAACTCAGCATATAATTTCTGAACAGAACAAAGATTTCTCATCATGTGTGCCTGCTCCTTACTTAAAAATTGTACCCAGGTAGAATGCATAATATATGTTCAAAGTAAAATTTACCAGATATTTGTGCTTTGATATGTCTGTTTCAGATCTAAAATACAATTTAAAATCTTGAAATCACAGTTTGTTTAAGATAATCTTTTTATTGTCTTATCTTCTTTCCTTGTGGTTGCTTAATCGTTTGAAGATCAAGTTAAATTGAAATCTAGTACATTCCTACCAGGAAGTGACTTTAGAGCCACTTCCACCATTCATTTAGTTTCCCAGTGGGAAACTGATTTACCTTCCTGTCCCTGAGATTTTCATGTCTTTATTTTGGAATTGTTTTTTCTCTGTCAGTTAGGATAAAGGATATTAGAACTCACTTTAGCAACTGTTATGACAAATTAAATTAGGTTACTTTACAGTGTCTAATGTTTTTTTCTTCTGCATTTTAACAGACATTTCAGAACCCCAACTTGGTCATTTTTTTCTGTCCCAATTCTACCTGGGTACAATTTTTAAGTAAGGAGCAGGCACACATGATGAGGAATCTTTGTTCTGTTCAGAAATTATATGCTGAGTTCTTAACACTTTGATTTTTCTCAAAGCACCATTATTTGGTTTGATAAAAACTAAGCCAAAAAGAAAAAAAAAAAAGGACTCATACAATACTCATCAAAATGTAGCCCCTGGCCTCTGCTATTTAACTTTGTTCAGAAAGGTATATTTCAAAATTTTCTATTTTGATATTAAGGGCCTCATTAATAACTTTGTTAATTTTTTTTTGTTTTTTGTTTTTTGTTTTATGAGGTTTAACTAAATTGAGGGCATTAAAGCACTAACTTTTAAGGTTGTGTTTCTAAAGGAACCAGGGTATTGATACTCTGGGTTGATTTGCTGTGGGGAAAATTTACATGTGTAGATTGCTTTTCTTCCAATTCCCAGTCTTCTAGATAAGAGGCTAGATAACCTTTCATTTTTGTTTAGAGAGTCTTTTATAACAGAGGCTGGCCTTGAACTTGCTAGACTAACCTTGACTTGACTGGCTGACTCACCCACCTGCAGCTTCCCAGTGCTGGCATTGCCTACATGTGCCACCAGGTCAAACACTATGTTTTATTTTGAATTTATGAAAGTAAAGGAAAATATGTTTGTTGTATTTGAAAGTTTGTCAATGATGAAAAAAGGGTTGGGGATTTGGGGTTTTTTTGCTTGTTTGATTTTATTTTTGTGTTTTCCAAATACTCATACAGGAGAGATTCTCCCCTCCTCACTTTCCTGTCATGATTTGATATTTAACATGTCTGGTAGCAGCTGTCTTGAAACAGTGCTATGATAACAACAGTCTCAGTCCTCCTTTCTGTGCTCATTGTAGATTGCCAAGGTCATATTTTCTTTTTCACTCATGAACTGTTTGGAGTATTAAAGGAACTCAAACGCCATGTAATTTGACTTTATTTTTTATGCTATTGCTTGATTTTTGTCTGTATCATTCTTCCAGATTGCTTTCCTGACTGTGTTATTGCTTCCATGTCTCCTTTGTATTCTGATCCTGCTTGAAAACCACAGGCAGTTTCAATTCTCAGGCTCCCATGCTTCGTTGCAGATCTGTGGGAATGGCCCACATGTTGCCAGTGAATCAGTTGTTTCCTTGCAGGATCTTCCATGGTTCTCTGCTTCCGGTGATCTTGACATTTCATTTGTTACTCTTGACTGTTTCAGATTTTTCCTTCAGTGGATTCTGTATTCTAAATATGCTTTACTGGGTCTAGAGTAGAGTTGGATCCTTAGCATCTTGTTCTCCTACTAATATTCTCTAATGCTATTCCAGAGGTGTTGGTAACATTCATTCACTTTGTTGCGTCATCATAACTTCCTTGATTCCCTGGTTCTGATATTTCTAACATGCTTATAATTTATTCTTTTAGATAATTTTTGAGTTACTTGTGTACAGTAAAAATTCTCTATTTTCATTGGTTTCTATTGCCATGTAAGTACTGGAATTACTGTGACTCAGCATTTCCTTCATCTCTTCCATTCTCCCAGTTTTCAGATTGTCCCTTTGAAGTTAGTCCCTTGTTCATACCTGGGATTGGACAAGCTGACTTTGAAAAGATCCTGAGAAAAATGTAACAGGTCACAAAGACCCTGAAACTGGGAAAAGAGATTTCACTATTAGCAGAAAGTCTTTATGTAGCTGAGCATAATAGCCTGAATCTGTGAGTATGCCCATATGTTCTTTGAATTCATGTATTTTCCAACTGATATAGCCAAGTGTTTATGGTTTAGTTGCTGGACTGAGATTGAAAAATTTCACTTTGCATCTGTGCGCCTGAGCATGAAAATCTTCCTTGTACCCATTTCTTCTGTAGAAAGAATGGATAGTTAGATCAGGAAAATCCCCTACTTCCTCCTCCTCCTCCTTTCCCCCTTGAGGGCCCATAAATACCAGGTCCTCTTTCCCCTCAGGGTCCACTCCTCTATCCACTTCCGGGATACAAGTTGTCCCCAGAGCTCTGGCTTTCCCTGAATAAAGCCTCATGTGATTTACATCAAGACCTTTTCTTGTGAGTCATTTGGGGTGTCGCCTTTCCTGAGTCATAATGTGAGAATGCTAGTGTTCTGAGTCTTTCAACGTCAGTCATAACTTCACATTTTATTGTTATCCTTCTGTTTTTACATGGCTGTTTATTCTGCTTGTCACAGAAATTTATTTTCTTTTAATTTTTAAAAATCGTACCGTGGGCACAGAACTTTAGACTGTCCTGGTTGTGTGAGTGTGTGTTGTTCTGTTTTTGGTTTTTCCTCCCGATTCAGTTTCTATTGTCTTCCCCATTTCACAGTGTGTGTGAAACCAGAAAGAAATGTGGCTGCTTCTTCCAACTCTCTGTCGTACTGCTGAATGTAGACCAGCACAGAGGACAGTGCACGTGTTTTGCATTAGCGCACATTTCTCCATGGGTGCATCTGCCTCTCAGCCAATCTCTTCTGTGCTTTCACTCTCCTGAGTGTATCTCTGCAGTTTGACTCACACATGTATTTTAACCAAGGACAGCTCAAGGTGACTTCACAGAGGCATTATTCAAGTCTGGAACCCATAGATTGGACATGAATTTTTATTACAGAACATCAGAGTAACCTTTTTTTCCTTCCAACATGACTTTCAAACTTTCATATGACCCATTCTCTAAATACACACTTCTCCAGATCAGTTTCGTTCTTTGATATTTTAAATTTTGAGATTTATTTGCTTTCTACTTTTTCTTACAATAACATGGAATCAACAAATTCTGTTTATCAATTGGCTTATTGCTTATAAATCAAAATTCTATAAAATGTCTTAATTCAGTTTTTATTTGAATTAAAATTAATTTGTTATGGGCCAGTTTTATTAGGTATCCAATAACCTTATACTATCAGATAAGAGGTGTTTTGTATTAAGTAATTTATATTTAATAAGTAAGCACTTGTCTACTTGTGGTCTGCTGGGACGTCCTGACCAATCAGAATGCCAGTAGTATAGCAGGTGCTTCCTGAATGAGAATCATCAGTTCTTTCATCGTGGCTATCAAACACTAGGCCACACTTTTCCTTGCTTTTTATGCATCTATTACAATTATTTACAATAATAATTCATTTGCCTGTAGGAATTTAAGTAATATATTTTAATTCTAGCTCTAATATGAGATCATACATTCTTTCTCTGAGATCTTATATAGCATATAAAAATCTAACCTGTAATGGCATCTTGCCTTTCCTTAAGAGAATAAGCTTTTGTTTTATTTATTCCTACCGAATTAGTATTATTAGCATAGGTTTTTTATAATTCCCCTTTAATTACTTATTCTTATTGTTTTATCCAAATTACAACCAAAATCAACTCCAAGTTAAACCTTAAAAGTCAAGCATAAACACCCTGTCTTTATTGATATGCAACTGCAATCCCTTTGCAGTACTCTCTAACCCTGTACAGGAGACATACAGGATTCCCTGTGTGGCTCTCAGGTGTGTTAACCTTGTCAGGCCGCAGTCTCCTGCGATTCAGTAAAGCACTGGCTGAGACATTGCTGCAAAGGCATTCTATATGTGTCCTTAAGACTTAATATCAGTTGACTTCAGTGGAAATGATTCTATATCATATGGGTGTGTCCTATTCCCTTGATGAAAGACCTTTAACATGGAGCTGAAGGTGCAGTTTTGTCTGTGGATAGCAGCTTTCCTCTGGCAGAGTCAGAGCCTTGCTCCCCAGCTGCCTTTCCTATGGATTCCTTAGTGGCCTAGTTAGTGCCAGCCTACAGTGTTTGTGATCTATTCCTTTATCTGCCCCTCTCACTAATTCTGTTTCTCTGGTTAATCCCTGACTATACAGGATGTCAGCAGTATGCTGCTTCCTGATAACTTTTTAAGAACCAGGATTCTTACCTATTTCTCTGCCACTTATTATAGACGACTCTTTCTCTTTGGTGAATATCTCTTACCCACTCTGGAGCACTATAGCTGTTATCAGTGGTGCTCTTGCGCATCAGTCATGTGTACTTGGAAACTTTATTCACTTTTTTCTGGCCTAGAATATAGAGAAATCATGTTAGGTAAATTTAGTTGTCTCAAAAATTATTGTTTACCTACTTCTTCTTTTTTCTTTTTTTTTTTTTTTTTTTTTTTTTTTTTTTTTTTTTTAAAGAGAGAAGTAGCTGCCATGCATTCTTATGAGCCTGGTTGTAGGTGTAGGCTGTTAGCATGAGGCTTGAAATGTGTTCTAGAGCACAGAGCTTTGCTCTGAAGTTGTCTTCCAGGATTCTGTCACATGCTGATGTTCTGCCAGAGCATATGGCCTTCCATATGGTATTTCTTTGGGGTTTATGCCACCTGTAATCTTGCTGATTTTCATTCATTTAAATTTGTCCAGGAGGTAAGCAAACTAAACCTGGATGTGAAAATAATGCATCTGTGTTAAAATTCTAAAATTTGGGATGAGTTACTATTATTACAGTAATTACCAAGAAAAACTTAATTCATTAAACAAGTGCATTAGTCACAGAGCAATATTGCTTCTATCACCCCATTAACAGCAGGGAACAGTGTATCCATTTCTTACTTGTAGCATGGAGAAGAAAATTGTTTTATTTTATTGTGTCTTCATGTGAAGATGGAGTTAGATCATTTTGGACATTTTAAAAAGTAATAATAGTAATGGATTTAAATATGTTTTCATGGTCTGCGAGTAATGGTATTGTGAATGGCATTTGGCATTTTGATAGAATACAAAAAGTAATAAAATGATTGTATCGTGACTGCATGATATTGAAGATGTTTTATATCATTAAGAAAGTTTGATTTCAGAAATACGAACGAAAAAGCAAGGATCTATTAAACCATGGGTTCAGTCCTCATAAAAATGTATCTCTAAGCTCGAGTCAGAGGTGCTAGTATACATGTTAGCTGGTATTGTTTTATATTGCATTTGAAATACTTTAGTCTCTTTCCAAAGCAGTTAGTTTAATAGACATGACAGAAATGATTAACAATGAACAATGTCTTTTTGTTAATGCTGTCATGTAAAAACAACAGGGTACTTCTTGCTTCCATTGAACACTTCTTTTATATTTATTTATTTTCTCATCTCTCTCTGTCTCTCTCTCTCTCTCTGTCTCTCTCTGTCTCTCTCTCTCTCTCTCTCTATATATATATATATATATATATATATATATATATATATATACATACATACACATACACACACATACATATATATCTATTGCTCTGTGACTAATGCACTTGTTTAATGAATACAGACATATCTGCTCAGGACTGTTCACAGCTCCAGTGGCCAGAGAGCAAGAGAGTGAGTACCATATGTATGTGTGTGTGTGTGTGTGTGTGTGTGTACCATTCACAGTAAAAATATGGGAGACAGAGCACATCTTGCATGAGTTGGTTCTCTCTCTTTCTACCATGTGGGTCTTGGGGATAAAAATTCATGTGTTCAGGCTTGATTGCAAACACCTTTACCCATTTTGTCATCTCACAGTCCCATTTGAGACCTTCAACTCATATTTAACTGATACTAAACCCACTGGGAAAATAGAGGCATAATTATTGGATTATTGGTGCTTGAGATAACGTTGATGGTCATATATTCAGTTAGCTGATTTTGTGGTTGCTGTATCTCAATACCAGACAAGAGGCAGCTCAAGGAGAAGAGTGAATTGTTTTGCCCTTGGTAAGACGATTTGTTCCATCTTGGTGTGGAGTAGGAACATTGGCAGCAATTCCACGCAGTAGACATGTCTGCTCAGGACTGTTCACAGCTCAAGTGGCCAGAGAGCAAAAGAGTGAGTGCCGGACCTCACCTCCTTCCTTCTTTTTCTTCTTGTTCACCCTAAATCATGGCATCGGCTGCTCTCCAGATGTTTTCACAGATACACATGGAAGTGTGCCTCATTAGTGGCTTAGGCATTTCTCTAGCCAGTCAAGTTGTCACTCAACGTTAACCATCACAGTCAGAAACTTGACTCTGTCAGAGACCTCACTTCAAGTTTTAGGTTTTGTGGCCCTTGTCATCTCTTCCTCAAGTAATGAACTTCCTCACTTTCATTACTAGAACCTCTTCTTTCCTACACCTACTGCTGTCAGCTTCAGCCCGCCATTTTCACCAGTGCTGCTGCACCTGACTACCAGTCTTCATGTCTTTCCTTTCCTATTCCTGGAGCTCCTTGGGTAGCAACCACTATCACTTTGTATTATAATCTTCTGTTTAGTCTTTCTGATCTTACCAGTGCTGAGAATCAAGAGAATTATGTCATTCTTATTTTGTATAACCCTGTGTTTTGCACATTACATGTAGTAATAAATGTTTGTAGATTTAAAGGATGGGTTAGTGATCATAAGATTTTTTTCTTGCTAGCTTCTCTTATTATAGCAGTGTATCATTAAATCTAGAAAAACTTCCAAGATTGCTTTAGAGAAGAAATATTTGTGATACCAGTACATTAGAAATGGTTGGGAAAATTCAATATTGCCTCCAGTTCCCCTTTGGGAATGGATTAATTCCTACAGGACAGAATAGCCTGAGTAAGTAATTTATCTACATAATAATGAACAAGTTTTTATTGAGTTCCCACCAGCCTAAGGGACTGTATTAGACTTGACTATGCCTTACATAGACTGAGGGACCTCAATGGTTTGCTAAATTAGTGATAATTAAATTGCTGGCTGCTAAATATATGGAAGTTAAAGGAATGGTTGTGCATTATCCTATGCTTACTGTTTACCAGAAAAGATAGTTCATGGCTGATTTTCAAAAAAACTGAGGAATGTATTCTAATTTTAGCTATCTTTCTTTTATAGTGAAATGCTTATATGTCTTTGCTTTTGTTTTATTCATTTAATACATTTGAAAAGCCCTAGCCTTCTTTCTCTATGAGCTTAAGGGTTTTTTTTTTTTTATGTTTTTTGTTTTTTGGAAGACCTTGTTTATTTGAAAAATAGATATTGTAATAGCATAGACTTAAAATCCTAGTACATGAGTTTACATTTTCTCTTTGCTACTCTAGAATGTGATTTTAAACATGCTTATTTTAGCATATTTTACTAGTTTATTATGTATAGAAAAAGGGTACTGATGATCCCTCTCATAGGGTAATTATGATTACATGAGATAGTGAGTCTTACCCATTTTATTAGCTTTCTCGATATACTGTATTTGATACACAAATTCCTAATTAACCTATACCTAGTAACATGAGCAATTATATTTTTAATTGTCCAAAATTTGAATTTACCCCTTATAAATAAACACATAAAGTTCAGCTTATTGTGAGAGAAAGGTACATGGGTATTGATTTTTTTAAAGAGTTGTGCATTATTAGACAATTGTAATTATTTCAGGTAACTTTTCCTTGCCTTCACTTTTCTGTCAGTTGTTGCTCAGTAGTTACGTTGTTTCATTGTAGCTTGGTACCTGTCCTCTTTAACTTGTCACTAGATTTGTTCTAAATGGATTGTTGAACCTTTAATGAAATCCAGTCTTGCTGAATCACTGAACTTGCTTTCTACTAGCAAGCTCTTTACTGGGACCTGACAGATCACCTCTCCAGAGCTTCCAGACGTCCTGGCCCTGTAATTCTTCTTCATAACGAGTTTTGTGCTGCATGATAAAATATTCATGTTAAAATAGGTTCTAAACTAATTATCTTCAGCCAACAGTTGCCACCGCAGTCATTTGCTGTTAGCTTGGCTCAAGTTAATAGCTTGTAGTTCAGTACAAATAGTCCCTTTTGGCTGTTTCCAGATACTGATTCTTATCCTAAATATAATTTCTATCCATATCTAATGTTCTTGTTTCAAGAGGAGATTCTTTCCCTGCCTTTGCCTTTCTCTTTAGATTGATCCCAGTGTTCCTGTCTTCATCGCTTGCCTCCATCTGCTCTCCGTGTCACTTTCTAAATTCATAACTTCTACACTGAGAGCAAAACATCACTTACACCTCTGTATTTCATTGAATAATCCATGAATATCAGAGTTTTAAAGAAACAAAGGTAAAGTGTCACATTAAGGACAGGATCTACTATCCATTCATTAGAGAAACCTACTAACTGAGTTATGATAGATGTGCACCACTATGTGAAGATGAATGGTGCTGGGCATGAGGGAGATAAAATACCAAGGGAATACTTTCCTGTTGGAGTTAGTAGAAATGTTGGACTATTGGAATTGAGATGGGCAGGCTCAAGAGCAGAGGATAAGGATTTGATTTTAGGAGAAATGTAAGGTCGGAGAGGGAGGTCAGCAAGAGAGGCAAGCTGGAGTCAACCTAGGCAGCAGAAATTCCTAACATCCAGGGGGGTCTGGCCAGTCTCCCTGCATTAAGAGTTCTTAAACTTGTTCTTGCTTTTGTTTAAATGAATGAGGATCCCAACATGCATATAGTAGAGGACGACATGTCCTGACCTCAGTGAGAGAAGATGCAGCTGACCTTCAAGAGACTTGAGCCCCAAGGAAGGACTCCTCCCTGTGTGTGTGTGTGGGGGGGGGGCATCTTGAAACAGGGGAGAGGAGGAATGGGATGAGCAACTGTAGTGGGGTTGGAGGACCAGGAGGGAGGTAATGAATGGACTATAAAGAAATAATAATAATAATAATAATGATAATGATAATAATAATAATAAGTGCTTGCCACCATGCATGACTGCAACCTTGTTTCTTAACCTGTTATAAAATTTAAATTCTAGGAAATACTTAAAAGAAAAAAATCTTTAAAAATATTAAAACTGTGATCTTGAAATTAGAAAATTTTCATACATACTATGCTTTTATAATTTATTTTCAGGGCTTGTAGCCATAATTCATTCCTTTAATTAAATGCACAAATAATTCTTTAAGTTCATGAAGCTCTTCAGGCAATAGGGAGACCTGTGTGCCAAATATTGGTTATTGTAGTGGGAAAGTGTATTTAATTGTCCTCTATTGATGAAGAACATTAAATTGCATATTCTGTAGATAGCTTTCTCATTCCCCTTTTCAGTCACACACACACACACACACACACACACACACACACGTGCACGCGCATGCGCATGCACTCACACATGCATTTAAAGTGATTGTCACCTAAGCTCTAATGATGCTCGTTGAAGCAGTACAAATTGTATTTGATAAAGTCCTGAGAATCAAAATATCTAAGAGTTAACAAAATGTCTAAGAAATTTTGGGTTGTTTAGAGGGGGAACATGAATCTGCCCTTGAGCAAAACGCCTGGCAGGTCAATCAACAGCAGGGTATTTTATGCCTTTTTCTTTTTTAGAGCTTTATCTGACATCAGTTCTTATGTTCTCCTTAAAGCCAACTGACAAAGAGGGGAAATATGTGACAATACCAAGTATTTCCATTCAATACTCTTTGAATCGAGATTTCAAGGAGTTCAACCATCACTCAGGTCTCTGGACTTGCACTTTATTTTGCATTTGGCTTATATTTCAGTTTCTATTTTTCTGTTCTATTTTTTTATTTTTAATTATCTATTTTTATTTCTTCACTGCTTTCATATACTTCTTGATTTGTATATAATTGTAGTATGACTATCCTTTCTTTAAGATGTCAAATTGCTTTCTGTCTGTGGCTTGTTTTTTTAAACTTTAGTATGTTATTGTGCAAATGTGTGCTGTTTTGTATTATTCCATTATCTTTTTTAAGATACTTGATTCTTAAAGTTTTTTTAAAGGCATTCCTCATCCATTATTTAAAATAAAGTTTTGCCCTAGCATCCCTAGTTTAACTCTTTTGTTATTCCATTTACATATCTAATTCACATGGAATTTATTTTTGTACAATATATAAGCTAGAACTTGAAGTTAATTTCTAAAAATGTTAGTGTCTAAGTTCAATATATGGCGTGATTAATGCCATTTTCCAATGGTTTGACATATCAAATGTGCATATAGTGTTGCTTGATTTCATGTGAAAATGAACCAGCCTACTGATCCTATGGTTAAAAACCGAGGGTGAGCTTTTCCTCAGAATCACAAGACAGGAGTGTGGCTGGGCCTCAGCAGCAGACAGACAGACAGACAGACAGACAGGGCCTTGGGTGCTTTGGGATTCTTCCGTTTACACTTCCTTTTCCTCTCCGTCCCACATTCACTTTCTTCTTTTCACTCTGGACTGTCCCTTTCTTGACTACTCTGAACCTTTCATCTGTTCTGCAAGAGGCTCTCCCTGGAGCATCAGTTTGCATTCTCACCTTTGGGCCAGCAGCCTTTCACTGTATCCTGGAAGTGTACACCTTTAGGAAAGCATAGTCAGACCTGACTAGAGAGCTTTTTGGATAAGTGACTAGCCTTTCCTGTGCCTTAAGTGCATGAATAATTATGTTTGTCTTTGTCTCTTTCAGTTTTGTATTGGGCCAGTTACCATGCGAGTTCCTTTTGTTTTTGTCTTAAATTCCTCCTTTTTGTGTGTCTGTGTTGTGTCAGAGACTTTGCAAAATTGTGAGCAAGAACTTTCTTATTTTTTTATTACTATTATTCTTTTAAAATCTTATTGCCTTGGATTTATTCTTCCAGATGAAATTTAGAATGAACATGTCAAGTTCCATTATACATCCCATGTTTTTTTATGGGAATAAATTGAATTCATAGCTTTATAAGTGGAAAATTGGTTTTCCTCTTTTGAGACTCATTTTGTAGAATCACAGTGGTTTTTTTTTTATTTTTAAAAAAGTGTGTTAACATATACTAAGCTGGCCATGTTATTGTCAGTTGTGTGCCCTGTACTAATCTCGGCTTAATCAAACAGAACTTAATGGAAAATACGGAAAACACAGTTAAGTTAAAGAAGACAACAAATGTTTTCTATAGTGCTACCTGCTATTCATGGATGACACATTGTTGTGTGGTGGTATTTCATGGGTATGAATCATCAAGAATACAGAAATATGGCATTTTTGCAGCATGTGCACTTGTGTGCAGCAGAGCTGGATAGCACTTTAGACTATATTACTCATAACTGAAGAACTCGAAGTGCATTGCCTTGGCGATGGAAGAAATCTGAATGGATTCAGTAAATGCTTTTGACTTATCTGGTGATCAAAAAAGATAGGTCCTGCTGAAAAGGTCCTATTCACGTCTGAGAGGAAAGGGTAGGCATGAGCTATGCAGCTCTGCCCGTGTTGGTAGAAGGAAACCTTTTTCAAGGCAGCTCTGTTTGCAGCTGTTCACAGGATCACTTTCCCATGTAGGTTGACAATCAAGGTTTAGCTGTTTAGTCTTCATTGTGGGAAATGGGGTTGTGGTGGCCTTTGCAAATGAAGTGTTCAAGCAAAGTATACTTAGTGCTTCTCTGTGCCTTTATTTTTTCTCCATCCCCCCCCCCCCCCCCATGGAAAGATGTCTGAGATTCTGTTTTCTCTTCCTACCAGCCACTCTGTTCAGTTCAGAAAAGGGTCCCAGAACCTGGAATTCAGTTCGATGATGAAGCGATCACCCCTTGACTGTTTAAAATGGTGGCCTTTGCTGTTCTCTTTTGGCTGTGCTGCTGGCTCCTTGTTTGAGTCTCCTGTGAGGAAGGAATGGAGGTCCTCTGAAGGGTCTCGCTGAACTGCCTTTAGTTAATCCTTCCCTGGCTTTGGCCACTCATGCCAACACTTGGTCTCAGCTCTGAGGATGGGACTCTTGCCATGGCTGCCCTTGGAGCAGACTCTGGCCATGGCTGCAGCAATTCCTAGGCTCTGCATTGCAGTTTCTTGGTTTTCCTGACTTCCTGAATTTCATTAATCTGGCACTTCCAGACCTTTCCGTTTTATTAGGATTTCTTCAACAGTTAGGGGATACCCCTTGACAAATAGAGTTCTTTTATAAGAAAGAACTTTACCCTGAAAAAATATTCACCGTATCTTAACACTGACTGTTTCACAAATGTGCAAAGAGCTGGAAAATTACAACTATTCTCAGATAAGCACAGCTGAAATATTCTTGTTTTGTACTAAGGCAACAAATTAAAAGAAAGATTGAGGGCATGAGTCCTTGTAGTTTTTGATGATATAGTTTGTGCATTATGGGGTTCATGTATCACTGTGGGACCTTGGTACTTACGGAATCCACAGGAAAATATCCTTAATGTCCCTTTATTCCTCTTAAGAAGAGTTTTTAATTTCCAGTCCTGAAGTCATCTTTT
This sequence comes from Mus minutoides, assembly GCA_902729485.2. NCBI lineage: Eukaryota > Metazoa > Chordata > Mammalia > Rodentia > Muridae > Mus > Mus minutoides. Next base: position 31,127 of record LR754713.1, read on the forward strand.
TTTTTTTTTTTTGTATTGCTATTCCTCCTGTGACTAAACCAACTACTTTCCTAATTATTTTTAATAATAGGAAACTCATTAGTGATGCACTGGGCTGCTGGGATAGACTATGGTGACACTTGAAATTGTGAAAACAGAATGAAATGATGTTGACCATTTCTGTGCTATTTTAAATTTTACATGGTTATTTCAGACCAAGCAGGAGCACTCTACTCAGCATTTGGGAGGATGTGTGCTAATGTTTATAATGTTATATTTCATTTCTTTTCTTTTTTTTTTTTTTTT
>LR754185.1:0-46548 GCA_902729485.2 Mus minutoides
CCACTCCTAGCGTTTGAACGAGTAAAGACGCAGGATTTGATTATGTTCTTATTAGAGAGAGCGCAGGCAGATTCAGTGTAGGAAATGTTGGGCTTGAAGTTCCTTTAGTAAGTGGACATAACGGAAAGTGTTTGCAAATGAGGTGGGACGGCTGTGTGAGCTGGAAGGGTGGGAAGAGCAGTCTGTGGTGGCAGACGGTGGAGGAGCCGAGAAAGGCAAAGGTTCTCCGGACTCTGCTGTGGCTTGCGAGCCGAAGATGAGGAAGCTGTGGGACAGCTATGAAGCGCCAGAGAAGGTCCCAGCGAGCTTCGATATGGAGTCAGACATTACAGCCTGGGGACTGGCTGTAGAACCAGCTGTGCCTTGTTTGCAGCTCTGAAGCCAGTTGCTTCAGTAGTCTTTGTCTTTGTTTAGTTTCTACAATCACATTTCATACTTAAAACTTTTAAAATACACTATCTAATCCTGTGCAATAGTTACAGTATATATCTTATTTTTGAGACTTTGTCTCAACACATAGCATTATCTAGCCTGGATCTAGCTAGGAAGACCAGGGAGGCTCAGAAGTCAGATTTGCACACCTTTCCTCTGTCCTGAGGGATGGGATTTAAGATGTGTGATGCCATGCCTGGTTGAAAACAGAAATTTAAATCTACTATCATTTTTTTGTGTGTCATTTGTTTCTGACATTGTCACATATATCCCTTGTTGACCTACAACTCTGTACCTAAGTCTGGCTTTGAACTGACCATCCTGCCTAGTGGTCTTAGTGCTGAGATGATAGTCTTGAGCCACATTCTGGGCCTACATTTCTTCCCCCCCTCTTCCTTTCATATATGCATGTACAGGGCTGTTCACTGTGAGGCTGCTTGTGGAGAGCAGACGGTAACATCAACTCTCTTCCTCAGTCCCTCTCCTCAGTTTTGAGATAAGCCCTCTTACTGAGACTGGGGCTCACCATTTTGGCCACACTAGCTGGCTGGCAATCCTGGGGTCCACCTCTTTTCCCCAGAGCTACGGTTACAGCCAGCAGCACCACACCTAGCCTTTCTGTGAATTTGGGATCTAAACTCAGGACCTCATGCTGGCACAGTAGACTTTACCCACTGCTCTCTCCCTCACCCCAAAAGTGCATGTTAAAATGTATTAATTATTGGTTGTGTGTGTGTGCGCACGCGCGCGTGTGCACCACAGCACACTTGATACTCAGGCTTGGGTCTCCATGCTTGTGTGGTAGTTGCCGTTACCTGCTGGCCCCACAGGTTTTGATGAACGATTTGCTAATGAGGAATGAGGCGCGGTTGAGAGGGTTAAGCGTTGTTTGCTGGCAGCTGGATCCTGCAACACCCCCCCCCCCCTCCAAGCTGTACCTTTGTCCTTCAGCCCTAGTTGACCAGCTGTTTTATTCTTTGAGACACAGTGTCACTGAGTGTCTTAGAAACCCCTCTGTAGACCAGGCTGGCCTCAGGACTGGGTTGGCTTGCCCTGCTTACCTAGCACTGGGGACCTGTGTGCCGGCAGGGGAGGCTGAACCCACCGGTTTTCTGCAGGAAGAGCTGAGTTGCTCACACTCAGGTGCGCTTGGGCTTCCCGGTTGATAGCTAATTTCTAGGCTTTTTTTTTTTTTTTTTTTTTTTTTTAAATGTGGTCTAGGGGACTGGTCCTGAACTCTTGAGTGAGCTCTCTGGTGATTCTCTTGTCCCACCCTCCCTAAGAACCAGATGATAGGTGCAAATGTGTAGATACGGTGTGTATGAAATCAGCAGGAACTTTTCAGTCATTCTGTTGGAAGTGAAAAGTGGGTTTGGAGAGGGAATCTTAGAGCGCAAGGATTAGAAGTGATACTAACTGCATTCATTCACAAGCAGACCTAGAGGGTTTCACCGAGTGGTTCAGGGGCCTCCATGACAGAAAGTGGCTGTTGGGCAAACAGTGATTCCCATCTCGCCCACCTGGTTTCAGTTTCTCTTTGTGAGTAGTTTATTCCCTTGGCATCCATTGTGTGTCACTGAAACACTTCCTGTGTCTGAGAATGTGGATCTCTGTAGAGCCCAGGTTGTTGCAGCTAGAGGCAGGCTTCTTGTTGTAAGGTTGGTTTTTGTGTGTCCAGTTTTCTGCTTTGTGGTCCGCACATCTTCAGAACGGACCGGCCCTTTGAGCTGCTCCCAAGATTCGGTGGATAACCATCTTAGTTGTGTTTGGAGAGATGAGATTGTTAAGGCTTTTGAGAAGCCACTTGCTAAGCTTTGGTGCTTCTTGACCCTTAACTAAGACAAATGGGGCTTGCTGACAGTAGGTGGTTTTACAGTCCTTGAAGCCGACAGTGTGTTCAGCAGCGTAAGCAATGGTGGTATTATTTCATGGCAACTGGCATTATTTCATGTTGGGATTGAGAGTAAAAAGAGCCAGAGTCTTCGGGGTGGAATAGATCATGGAAATCCTCCATTCAGTTTCCTCTCGCAGATCTCAGCTGAGTTAGAATAGGGCTCCCGGCCTGGAGAGCGCCTTTTGCGAGTCTCTGAAGGAGCCAGGACTCCATCTAGGAAGCTTGGAGATGAGAGTGTTTTAGATTCTCTTGGAACCGTGGTAGAAGCTGCTTGGAGAAGGAGCAGCGCACTGGTAATCAGTGCGTCCTGACAGCCTCAGGACTGTGGGGTGAAGAGTGACCACGGTATGAGAAAAACGTAAGTAGAACTAACCCACCTGCCTCTGCCTCTGCCTCTGAGTGTGGGGACTAATGGTGTGCGCCACCACTGCCTGGCTTTTAATTTTTACTTATGTTAGTGCTGTTTTGTCAGTGTACCACACACATGCGGTGCGTGTGGAGGCCAGCATGGACACGGGATGCCCTGTGCTGGAGGGACAGAGTTGTGAGCCTCCACGTGGGTGCTGGGAATTGAACGGGATCCCCCGGAGGAACAGACATTGCTTCTACTGCCTCACCTCTCCAGGCCCAGGTGCTCAGATTTTTCTAAGGCAGGATTTCCACTGGCCTTGATCCTTATTCTCCCTGTTGCAGGGCTTAACAGGTGAGCACTGCGGTGCCCGGTTTCACCTGATACTTAACAATGCTTGTTTAGATTTGTTAGCACTTACTGGCTTAGATTCTTAGATTCTTTTGGGGTTCTAGCCTAGGCTAGCCTAGGCTAGCCTTAAACCATCTCCTCGTTTCTCTGCTTCCAGCTGGGAAGTACACTGGCTGCTTTGCTGCTTGCTTGATTTCAGTCTCAGGCCTGAGTGTGCTGGGAAGCTCTTTTGTGTATTTTAATTCCTTCATCCTTCAGGCTGGAGAGGTCCAGATGGAGGTCAGGTGGTGGTGGGATTTTCTTGCCTTTCCTTTGCTTTTTGAGACATGTTCTCACTATGTAACCTAGGCTAGCATTGAGCTTGAAGTGTGAGTGTGAGTGTGCGTGTTTGTGTGCGTGTGCTCGTGTGTGAAGTGCTGGGGATCAACCCCGTGCTCTGCCTGTGATAGGCAAACACTGTCTCTGTACACATCCTCAGCCTCCTCAGTGAGTTAGGCTCAAGCGTTGGATCCTGGCTTTCATCTGAAGATAAATGAGTATGTAGCTTTGGGGACTAAAGCAAATAAATACCCATTCTCTCTTCCCCAGCAGGGCAGGTGAGGGACAGACGACTGGGTTCACTGTTTGTTCCTGTAGATGATATAACAGAGACTGAACTATTATGTTAAAGAATGCTTCGTACTTACTCATTGTGATGTGCTGCCGATAGGTTGCAGGGATGGCCTGATAATAACTGGACAAGTGCTCTGTTACCAACAGCTCTCTAGCTCCTAATGTCCTTACCGCTCTAAGAGAGTTTTAGCACTTGATTTCAGATTGACTGATTGAAAATCCTCCTCTACTTTTTTGTTTTGTTTTGTTTTTGTTATTGTTTTTGTGATAGCCTTTTTCTGTGTAGCCCTGGCTGTCTTTGGAACTTATTCTGTAGACCAGGCTGGCCTCGGACTCAGAAATCCGCCTGCCTCTACCTTCCAAGTGCTGGGATTAAAGGCATGCGCCACCATGGCCCGGCAAAGACTGCTTTTTTTTTTTTCCTTTTTCCCTTGTTCCGGTCAACCCCGCTCACTCTGCTCGACCCCGCTCGCTCCGGCCAGCCCCACTCGCTCCCGGCTGCCCCCAGTACGGCCCCCGCTTGTTCCAGCCAGCCCCGCTCGCTCCGATCGGCTCCACTTGCTCCGGTTTGGCCCCGCTCGTTCCGGCCGTCCCCGTTCGGCCCCACTCGCTCCGGCCCTGCTAGCTCCGGCGTCCCCGCTTGCTCCGGCCATCCCCGTTCAGCTCGCTCCGGACAGCCTGGCTTGCTCCGGTTGGTCTCTCCGGTCCAAGGATTGATTTCTTATTATTCTTCATAAGTACGCTGTAGCTGACTTCAGACGCACCAGAGGAGGGCGTCAGATCTTGTTAAGGGTGGTTGTAAGCCACCATGTGGTTGCTGGGATTTGAACTCATCACCTTCGGAAGAGCAGTCGGGTGCTCTAACCCGCTGAGCCATCTCACCAGCCCAAGACTGCTTTTATTTATTTATTTATTTATTTATTTTTTAAAGATTTATTTTATTTATTATATGTAAGTACACTGTAGCTGTCTTCAGACACTCCAGAAGAGGGTGCCAGATCTCGTTACGGATGGTTGTGAGCCACCATGTGGATGCTGGGATTTGAACTTATCACCTTTGGAAGAGCAGTCGGGTGCTCTTACCCGCTGAGCCATCTCACCAGCCCAAGACTGCTTTTATAATCAGAAAATTTAACATACTTTATTTTGAAAAATGAAATAAAGCTCAAGTTTGGCTGTATAGGAGTCTGCGCTTGTAAGACAGATTAAGTTATATGGTTGATGTAGGAGAATAGTAAGGACTTAAAATACCATCCATGGAGGTTGGGGGGGTGGGGGGAAGGGAAGGGAGCGGGGCGTCCTCTTTCCCTGCTAGCACTTGCTTTTCAGTTGGTTTTTAAGTGCATCGCTCAGTTGGAGCGCTTAGTGTGGACAAGGCCCGGTGTCTGACCTCCTCCCCAGAACAGCAGCAGGAAACCTCCTTGTTTCAATTCGGTTAGCTAGAAACCCAGCTCGCCGAGCACCCTCCCTAAGCAGTAGGACTTGTCTGTGTTTACCGTGGTAGCCATACTAGTGCTGATACATTGCCAGCTAGCGAGCAGTTGAGAGCGAGCAGCACATCTGATGTAAAGGAAGCCTGTATTTTTACGGTTGGGGCAAATGAGTGCAGCGTTTGGGGCAGACGGTCTGCTTGAGTTTCCTTTTCAAAGTCCTGCGCTCTTCTGTTCTTGCTGTCCTGCCTTCCAGCTGGGGCTGCAGCAGAGCTGAACCCAAAAAATGTCTGCTACTGCAGCAAGGGCTGCTCCAGGACCTGGCTGCTGCTGGGCTTCCTGGGACTAGGCAGCAGGAGATGCCGGGAGACAGTGCCCTGGGTCCTTGCTGTTGGTGGGATGGGGATTGCTCGAGGGAGAGTGGATAGCAGATGCTGCAGTCAGGAGGAGATGCCACGAGTATTGGGATTTATAGCCTCAGCAAGGGACCCACCCCTTCTCTGCCGCAGCTCCAAACCTCAGCAGCTGCTGTCGCTCACCTAGCAGTGTTGGCTGCAGAAGGCAGCAAGCGTACCTGCCTGGCGGCGGCTGGCAGTGGTGCTGAGGGCGATGCAGATTGCCGATTAGGTGGTGAATTGGGTGAAGTGAGTGACAGGTGGGCAGAATTCAAGAGCACCCTTGTGCAGCTGGAGAGTGAGGAATATTGCAGCCTAGGAGGAAGCCTCAGGTGAGAGGTGGGTGTGGTTGGAGTTGGGAATTGAAGTCTCTGTGTGCATACCCCAGACTGGATACACTGTCAGTCAGATGGGCGTGGTTTTGCCTGAGTTCTTGTCCTTTCTGTCTGTGACTAGTCACAGGGACAACCAGGATCAGCTCCTTAGCAATCAGGAAGAAAAAATATGTCTCCGTGAGCAGTGAGACACTGTCCTCTTAAACAAAAGTTAGGAAGTGCTTCTCTCTCTCTCTCTGTCTCTCTCTCTCTCTTTTTGGTGTGTGCATGTGTGCATGCGTTTGCATGTGTGTGCCTGGATGTGCAGATTCTTTGCCCATGTGTGTAGGTTAAGATGTCTTTCTTTCTGGGTGTCAGCAGTTTTGCTGTGTAGAATGATGAGTAACATTCCAGAGATTTCCTTAGTAAGGCTTCTGTGCACGAAACGATCCAGCAGTGCACCTGCGGTCTGCGCAGGTCTCGCTTCCCAGTGGGATCCCAGAGTAAGTAGGCTTTATCTGCAGAGCATGTTTTCATTATTTACTGGGAATAATTTCTGTGTGTGTGCTGTTGAAGGGTCAAATTCAGGTTCTCTTGCATGCTAGAGAGGTGCTCTGTGGCTGAGCTGCTGCCAGCTGCTGCTGTGCTGTGAATGCAGTAGTTGGACACGCAGCACTGACGGCCCTCACAGCTCTCAGGATTGGGTGTAAGGAAGGCCCCGGGTGTGCAGTAGGAGCAGTGCCGGGCCCAGCCCAGCCCTTCTGTTTCCTTAGTTACCCAGGGCAGTCATTTCTGTGACCATGACCAAAGTGCACTCATGTGAAAAATGTTGGGTGAAGCCCAGTAGTTTGTACACTTGATAAATGCTAATTAAAAAAATTAGAAAAGAATAAAAAAGGAGCCAGTGCTGGTGGCCTTTAATCCCAGCACTGAGGAGACAGGGCAGAGGCAGAGGCAGGAGAATCTCTTGTTTTGAGACCATTTAGCTCTATCTTGTGAGACACGCCTCAGAAAATTAAAACTAAAACAAAGGTAAGCTTTAGTCTTTTGTCTTTGTTATTTGTTTATTAGCTACTGTTTTTGTTTAAAGTATAGCGTGCTGCTGTGTGTCTCTCCTCACTATTGTATTGTGGTGAACAGTCACCATGACCAAGGTAACTTTAGCTGGGGGTCTTGTTTACAGTTTCAGGCTTTAGTCTATGATCGATGATGGCAGAGCTTGGCAGCAAACAGCAGCAGTAGCTGAGAGCCCCAGCCCGATCCCAGGCATCCCAGGCATTGGGAGGAGAGTGGGTGGGTAGGCACTGAAATGGGCTTTTAAAACCTCAAAACCCAAATCCACTGACACACCTCCTCCAACAAAGGCCACGCCTCCTAATTCTACTCAAACATTCCACCAGCTAGGGAGGGACCAGACATTCAATACACTAGGGTCTGGGGCCATTCTTACTCAGCCTGCCATACTGTGTGATCCATCTGTGTCCATCTCCCGTTGCTGGGATTTTAAGCCTGAACTGCTATACCTGTGAATTCTTTTTTTTGTTTGTTTGTTTGTTTTTGTTTTGTTTTGTTTTGTATTTTCGTGTGTTTTGTTTTTGTATTTTTGAGACAGGTCTCTCTACATATTCCTGACTGTCTTAAAACTCACTAGACCAGGCTGGCTTTGAACTCACATATATCTGCTTACCTCTGCTTTCTGAGTGCAGGGTTAAAGGCATGTACCACCAAACTTGGCTTTGTGTGTATCTGTGTGTGTGTGTCTATGTGTCTGTGTATGTGTCTGTGTATTCTAGGGGTTGAGTTCTGGTCCTTGTAAGGGGAGGACAAGCTCTTATGACCAAGTATCTCAAACTGATAGGCAGCCTGCTGTGTTAAAGCCCATCATTATCTGGGTATTGTGGTTTGCTTAATCTTTTTAGCCATGAAGCTGAACTGTAGGCTGATGAGTTCCAGGCCAGCCTGGCTGTATATATAGCACCACCCTGTGTTGGTTCTTCCCGGCTAACAACCTCACACATTACTTCCCTTTGGATGATTTTACAGCAGTTGTTTTTATTTAAGTAGCTGTTAACATTCTTGTTTATATAAAGAGTTTATTCAAAGCTTTTACAGAAATAGAGAAATAAGTAGCTGTCTTTCATCTGAGTCTTTGCCTTTCTTTTTTTTTTTTTTTTTTTTTTTTTTTTTTTTTTTTTTTTTTTTTTTTTTTTTTTTTTTTTTTTTTTTTTTGCCTTTGCCTTTGCCTTTGCCGTTCTGGAACTCAGTGTGTACACCAGGCTGGCCTCATTCGTGATGCTCTGCCTGCCTCTTGTGCAGCCTGCCACGCCCAGCTCTGTGCCTGCATTCTAGAGATGCTGTGCTGTAGTTTGCAGCCTGGACACTGCTCTCTTGGTTTTATGGTTCTATAGAGTGTTGTTAAGTCATTGTGCAGACTGGGGGCGTCGCTCTTGGGGAGGAGCATGTGGCTGTGTTTGCTGTTGCCAGCCTTCCACAAACTGTTGTGTGCCAGTGAGGAAACACAGTACCCATTTCACCTCTGTGAGCCATCTATAGATGTCCAGAGGGAAGCACTTACCTCACTCTTGACAGGCCAGCATTCAGCAAATTGGAGAACACCACTTTTCAAAATATAGAAATACTCAATTTCTTAAAAATATCAGGTAAAGCCAGTTAACATTTCCTCAGACTAGAGTGGCCTAAGTCAGCCAGCTTTTGAGTATTGTTCCCTTTCTTTGAGACAGAATTATGCTGTGGAGTTCAGGCTAACCTCCAGTGATCCTGCCTCTGTCTCTTGTGTGCTGGGATCACAGCCCAGAACGACCAAATGTCATTTTGCTGCTTAAAAAGACAGGTGCACTTGCAATGTCAGCATTCAGGAGGCCGCAGTGTGAAGTCTGAGACTTGGATGGCACTGGGCTACAGAGCAAAACTCAGCCCCTTCCCCGCCACAGAAAAGGCAGACTGGAATTACTGTGGAGCGTGCTTACAGGTAGGAAAAGATCCCTGGTTTAGAAAGTTAGAAGAGCCCTGGGTTAGGTGTCAATTTAGGTCTTAAATATTAAATGTGATATTAAATTGAGGCTTGTGTAGTTATTGGGGCAATACTTTTTCTTAATTTACTATGTTTTTTTGTATGTATGTGGTCCATGTGCTTGTGGAGATGTCGAGACGGTGCTGTGTAGTTGATTGGTTCCCTTTCACAGTTACCTGGACTCTTGGGATTGAAGGGGTTCCGTTCCCAGGCTTATACAGCAAGCCCCTTTACTCGCTTTGCCCCGTAGCCTGCCCCTGCTGCAATAATTTGAGAGTATTGAGTTTCACAGTGATGCAGTATTAAATTGACTTAATTTCTCAGTGGCCATTGGCGTTTAAATTTTATTTCTACATTGCTATTGAAATATGGTTTGTCAAATGAGTTATGTATTCTTTTGAAATCTGATATGCAAAACCCACACCTCACGCCTGACATCCTCTTCCAACTTAAAACATTTATTACTGGCATGCAGTTAGTCAGGTCGACAAAATAATGACCACTGAAAGCCACTACTCATTTGTTTTTTTCCCCCATTATAAAGTCATCTTTCTTTTCCTTGTGTGCTGTTGGGTGGGAATCAGGTTGATAGCCCACAGGACAGAGGCAGGCAAGCTCTGCCTTTGAGCTCTGTCTTGTTGTGGGCTCTCTTAGTTTAGCAGTCTCTTCTGTGGGGCTTTATGTAAGTCAGTAAGATGTAGCATTATTTAAAATTCTGTAAGCCTGCAAAACATGAAGAAAAGATGGTATGTGCTATACAAGTGGATGTATCAGCACATTCCCTGGTGTAAAACAGAGCATTTCTTTTTCATCTGAAGCTTTCTTAATTAGCATGTTATTTGGTCCTGAGCTATTGTGACACGTGACACTGGAACACTTCACCCAGTGTTGGCTGAAGGCTTCACCTCTGCCCATTTGTGTGAATTAGGAAAGAGAAGGCGAGGAGGACAGGGGTGCCTCCTGTCTGCCGGGGTCTCTTAGACCCTTTGTCAAGGAAACTGGATAGAAGCAGAATTTGGAGGCAGCTTGCAGACTTGGGGAAAGGGGTTCGTTCAGAGTGTCGTCCTATCAGTCTGTCGTATGTGAAGGAGTGGGCGCCCACGGCCAGCCTAGATCTTTGACTATAGTCATGCTTTGCGGTGTTATGGACAATAGACGGCATGGGCAGCTGGGAAGACCAACAGTGTCTTTCCAGATTAGCTTTAATTATTTGGTTAGGCAGATACTTATGAATGAAATAGTTATACCCTGGTTCATTAAAACAGAAACAAAAGAACCCTGTGTGTATTGGCTAGCATTGAGAAGGCTTGTGAATGAAGTCGTCTTTCTGTAGTCTGCTGAAATCCTTTTTCTTCCAGCCCACATGCTCACATGTAAAAGAATTTTTAAACAGTATAATTGAGTCATAACCCAAATAATAGAATTACAGCTTAATGGTGTATTTGATTCAACTTTATGGTACTTAGTAATTCGCTAGTAAAGACTGCTTGGCTGTCAGGGAGCTGTCTGTTGCCTTGAGCGTCTCAGGAGGCTTTTAGCCGCTTGCTTTTCTCCACCCGTCTCATTCCTGTGAAGTTTCTCTTTTATTGCTGGTCTTCCTGATTTTTAAAAATGTAATATTCGGGCTGGAAAGATGGCTCAGTGGTTAAGAGCACTGACTGCTCTTCCAAAGGTCCTGAGTTAAATTCCCGGCAACCACATGGTGGCTCACAACCATCTGTAATGGGATCTGATGCCCTCTTCTGGTGTGTCTGAAGGCAGCTACAGTGGACTCACATAAAATAAATAAATAAATAAATAAATAAATAAATAAATAAATAAATCTCTGAAAAAATGTAATATTTACCGGGCATGGTGGTGCACGCCTTTAATCCCAGCACTTGGGAGGCAAAGGCAGGCGAATTTTTGAGTTTGAGGCCAGCCTGCTGGTCTACAGAGTGAGTTCCAGGACAGCCAGGGCTACACAAAGAAACCCTTGTCTCGAAAAACCAAAAAAAAAAAAAAAAAAAAGTAATATTCTTGAAATCTAATTTTCTATTGCTTAAAAGACTTTAGCTAGATAGGTATATATTAGAGTGAGTAATAGTCCCCTTCTTTGTGTTTGCAGTGCTTTGGGGACAAACCCCAGTGCTTTCCACTTGCTGGGCAAGCCTCTGTCACTGAATAAACTCCCCTAGCAATAAGGTGTCACTGGGCAGTTCAGGTTAACATCTGTGTCTGCTTCTGTGGCTGGACTGGGCTATGCTTTCATCTTCTATCTTTTTTGTTTTTTTGTTTTGTTCTGTTTTGTTTTGGATGGTTTTGTAATTCTGGCTGTCTCACAACTCCCTCTGCCCTCTGGCATCCCTTCCACAAGTAAACAAAGAAATTTGACAACAACAACAACAATAATCTGTATTATTAATTAGTTAATTCTGGAACATTGTCATTTTGTGTAATATGATTTTTTTTGTTTTGGGGCAAGTAAAAGTGCTTACATGGCAAATTTGAAAGCTTTGTATATGAAGAAAAAAATCAATCTGTTTTACTATTTATTATCTTTTTAGTACAATAGTATTCATTATGTTTTTACTCTTTGTGGTCAGTGGAGCCTTCGATAAAACACTATACACATAAGCTGTATTTCCTGCCAGGTTTTCACAGAGTTGCCCTGGCTGATTTTAAACTTAAAACCCAGGAAGACCTTCACCTAGCAGTCCTCCTATAGCTGGGATTATAGGCGCCATACCCTGCTATGGTCACTGCTCCTGCTTCTACCCCACCCCACCCTACCTTCCTTCTTTCCCTTCTTCCTTTCCCCTCCCTGATGACAGGCAGAGCCTTGCCAGGCCCCTGAGCCCCTAGTTTTAATTGCTTCAATTTCTACAGTATTTGGACTTAGTTTGAATGGAAGAATCAGAATTGAAGGGCTTTTAGAAGACTTTTTGAATGTTTGGACCTCTCAGTTTTGTATTTTGCTACTGTTTTGTGTTGACTGCATTGCATTTCAAGGCTTACTTTTGCCTGGTAAGGTGTTTTTGTTTTTGTTTTTGTCAACTTGACATAAGCCAAGGGTCATCTTGGAAGAAGGAGATCAGATTAGCAAATGTCTTCATTAGATTGGCTCTAGGCAAGTCTGTGAGCCATTTTCTTGACTAAAAACTGCAGTGTGAGTCCAGCCGGCTGTGGGCTGTGCCACTCTTCAGCACATGGTCCTGGGTGGCACAGGGGAGTCAGCTGAGCAGGCTATGGTCCATGGTACCCCCTGCAACTCCCATCTTGAGTTCCTACCTGCCTGTGCTTCACAGTAAGCGGTGAATTGAAAGAGACCCTCTCCTCCTGAGTGGTGTTTACTGTGGTGTTAATCACAGCAGCAGAAACATCACGTAGACCTTGAGTTTTAGGGAAAGTCTCTGTTATCTTCAGTTTGCACCTACAGCAGTGTGTTGATAGTTGCCACCACAACACTTTGAATTTGGAAAGTCTTGCCTGCATATAACATCCTGGATTGGCGGACTTGCTCCCAGAAGTTTGGGGCACTGAGCTGCATGTGTTCTGGTGTAGTGCCTGAGGAGCCTGCTGCAAGTGTATGCCCCCTTCCTCTTTGGTGTTTTTGACTATTTTCAGCTTCTTAGACTATCATACTAAATATGTCCCCCCCCCCCCCCCCCCAGACAGGGTTTCTTTGTGTAGCTCTGTAATTCACTCTGTAGACCATGCTGGCCTCTAACTCAGATATCTGCCTGTCTTTGTCTCCTGATTGCTGGGAATAAAGGTGTGCCCCACCACAGCCTGGCTAATTTTGTTCTTTTGGTATCTGTCTATCTGTCTTGTCTGTCTGTCTGTCTACCTATCAGTCATCTATCTATCTGGCTTATCTAGCTTACCTATTTCTTGTAAAAGATGTCCCATGTAGCCTAGGCTGCCCTGAAAGTCACTACATAGCGGAGGAGCACTTTCCTCTTGAGTGCTGGGATTCCAAGTGTGGGTCAACACTCTGGTTTTCCCAGAATTCCTAGCGGTGGAGCCCAGAGCTCCATGCAGGTCAGCAAGAGCTTCTCAGAGGTGAGCTGTGCTTTCCATGTGTCAGCTTCACACTTACTCTTCATTTTCTGAAGTAACATTAACCTTTGTGTGGCTCTTCATCAAGTACATCATGTTTAATCAGAACGGGGCTCTAAGCTCTCTGGCTCTCCGCTTAGTGGCTCCCTCCTCATCAGCACGAGGCCTGCTGGGACCCTGCATGCGGCACACTCTAGTTTATGTGTTAAAAATAGTCTGTCTTGGCATGCTGAGGTGGCTAGGTGGTTACAGTGCTGGCAGTGCAAGTCTGGAAACCCAAGTTCGATCCCAAGAACTCTTTGTACGAGGAGAGAACTAATTCTCAACATGTGTCTGCACCATACCATCTTCTTTCTCTCTCTTCCTCTCCCTTTTCTCCCTGCCTCTAGAGTCTCTCTCTCTCTCTCTCTCTCTCTCTCAAATACACACACACACACACACACACACACACACACACTCCTCTGGGCTGTCTCTGAGTCTGGCTTTATCAGGTTTTCCTGCTGACTGTAGTGAGTTATGTCCTCCCCTGGTTTCCTGCTGACTGTAGTGAGTTGTGTCTTCCCCCGGTTTCCTTGCTAACTATGGTGAGTTGTGCCCTGGTTTTTGTTTTCACATTTAGTTTTTGAACTCGTATGTGTAAGCACATCATGCCATGGCCCATGTGAAGGTCAGGACAGCTTGTTGGCAGCTGTCTCCACTGTGAGGATTCTGGGATTGAAGTGAGGTCATCATGCTTGACTTTACTACCGTGCTGTTTAGCTGCTCTGTTCTTTTGTGTGTCACCCAAGTTTAGGTTAAATGTCAAACGCTGGATGGAAAAGGAGAAGTGAAGTAAAAACTTGTGAGTAGGCATGGACGCAGTTCTGTTGGGTCACTGATGTGAGGTGAGGTGTGAGCCTGGCCTGTTTGTCTTGTGTTGTTCTTGTCTTGATGGGTCACAGGCTTCTGGGAAGGCCTTGCTCATTGGAGGGGCTCCTTGTTTCTTGTTCCAGTCTCTAAGTTCCCTCAGTGTAAGTCCTTTAGAAAAAGGTTTTAGGGGTGAGAGTGATAGTGTACTCACATACATTACATAAATAAATTTTAAAAAATTAGTTTTATTTTATTTTTAGAATTCCATGTGTCTCTGAGTTTATGCTATAGGTATAGCTGCCTGCAAGGGGCCAGAAAAGGGTGTTGGATTATTACAGGTGGATGTGGATGCTGGGAACCAGATTGGGCCAGCTCTTCAGTCTGCTGCACTGGCTTTTCAGGGAGCAAAACCTCGTCGCCCTGTCTCTTAAGGAGACGCGCCTCAGAGGGCTTCCCGCTAGTTGGTGTTAGCAGGTGACTTCCTGCACACGTGTTTTACCTGACAGGATTCTTTCCTGTCTTCGCAGTGAACGGTGTTGTTCATAAGCACCCTAAAGAACCTGGGAAAGAACTGGCCAGTGGGTGTGGACTGTCTAGGGCACCTGTCTGGGAGACTTGCACCTGCAGTTTTAAGAATCATTGAAGCGGGGCGTGGTGGCGCATGCCTTTAATCCCAGCACTCCGGAGGCAGAGGCAGGTGGATTTCTGGGTTCGAGGCCAGCCAGGTCTACAAAGTGAGTTCCAGGATAGCCAGGGCTATACAGAGAAACCCTGTCTTGAAAAACCAAAAAAAAAAAATCATTGAATTATGGCCAGGTATGGTGACACACCTTTAATCCTAGCGCTTGGGAGACAGGCAGGTGGCTCTCTGAGTTTGAGGCCAGCCTGGTCTATGTAGTGAGTTCCAGGCTAGCCATATATGGTTAAACTCTTGTCATCTCCCTGTACCCCCCCCCCAAACAAAACAAAACAAAACGCAAACCCCAGGACAAAAATAACAACAATAACCAAACAAGAGCAACCCGAGGGAGGACTCTGGAGGGTTCTTGGCCTGCCTGCCTCTGCCTCCTCCTTGGGCTCTTGTCCGCTTTGCTTCTTTTTTTTTTTTTTTTTTTTGGCTTTTTGGCTTTTTGAGACAGAGTTTCTCTGTACAGCCCTGGCTGTCCTGGAACTCACTCTGTAGACCAGGCTGGCCTTGAACTCAGAAATCTGCCTGCCTCTGCCTCCCGAGTGCTGGGATTAAAGGTGTGCACCACCACGCCCGGCCCGCTTTGCTTCTTGCAGCTGCAGCTCTGATGGCTGAGAAAGCTTGGGGCAGTTCAGGCTCCTGGCCTCTTTAGGGTGGACACCATTTTCTCTTCTGTTCTATGGATCTTAGTCAGAAACCGAAATCTTCTCATCACTCTTGGTTTTATTCAAGCTAATCTGCTGTCTCAAATGGTATTGCAAGGACTGAGTTACAACCATTCTAAGAAAGATCATGGGAATTATTGAAGTTAGAACAAGAAATATATTAGGAAACTAAGTCAGCTGGAAAATAAAGGGTTTAAAAAGTTCCCTGAGGCCTGATGACATGGTTTCCCAGATGACACGGTTTCCCACATGACACAGTGCGTCCTCAGTGAGGTGATGTTTGGTGGTGTTGGTGTTACAACAGTGTGCGGTCAGGCTGACTGCCCACCCACTCGCCCTTCTTTCTCCCCCTCCTCAGCACTCCCTGTTATTTCCTGTAGCTGCGCTGCAGTGGCCTCCAAGTGTTCAAGTGAGAAGAATTGCCATTACTCACCAGGTCAGGTGGTTATGTTTCCCAAGTCAGCCATGATGTGCCCATGAGCATTGTGGAGAAAGGAACTGTGTGGCAGAGTGTAAGTGGCAGGAGTTGCTAGACACCTAGGATGACCTTGAACATAAACAGGTTAGGGGAGCCTCCTCTGAGTGTCTCATCTGTCGTGGGCTTATAGAGCTCTGGCTGTTGTATGGAAAGCTTAGCTGTAACACAGACAAAAGAGAGCCATTTTCTCCCTGAACTTATACTGTCATGGCACATGCTGTCATCTAGCGTCTGTGCTGTGTAGGATGATGCGAGGCCTGAGGATGGAGCGTGGCACGGTGACTGCTCTCTGAGGGAGCCTTGTTTGTGGCGCTGGCGTGTGATGGTCTTGTCCTGCAGCGAGAATGCGATTCTGAAACTTCAGATGCGGCTACTTTTATTGTTTACTTAATTAAGTTTTTAAGTGTATGGGAGTTTTGCTTGCATGTACATCTGTGTACTGTGTGTATTCCTGATACCCACAGATACTAGAAAAGGGCTAAAGATCCCTTGGGACTGGAGTTAAAGATATCTGTGAGCTACCATGTGGGTGCTTAGAACTGAAGAACCCTGGTCATCTGAAAGAGCAATTACTGTTGATAACTGCTGAGCCATCTTCCCAGATCCCAAAGTCTGTTTTTAAAGGGGAAATTCCCAGTGGTGATGAAGATGAGGGCAGTGGAGTGCTGTACCCCTGAGCTGCTCCACCCAGCCCAGTGCTAGCTATTGTAGCATATGGCACACACAACTAGAGTACTTGGTTATTAGTTTTACATTGTGTGTGTGTGAGTGTGTGTGTACATGAGTGTATTTGTGCATGTGTTCATGCATGTGAACAACTTGTAGGTCCCAGTTTTCTCCTTCCACCCTGTTGGTTCTGGGGTCCAAACTCAGACCATGAGGACTTGGAGCAAGCACCTTTACTCACTGAGTCATCTTACCAGCCCATTTGTGTGTCTCTGTGTGCATATACCACATGTATGCAGGTAGGTGTCCACAGAAGCCACAAGAGTGTTGGATACCTTGGAGCTGGAGTTATAGGTGGTTGTGACCTGACCAGTCTTGGTGCTGGAAACTGAGTTGGTGTCCTCTGATAAAGCTTCAGGCACTTGCACCTGCCAGGCCATCCCGTAAGAAACTTTTTGGGTATGCATGTTTGCTGTATGTGTGTTCATGTAAGTCACTAGAAACCAGACCCCGCTCACTGAACTTGATGGCCCAGGTGGGCAGCGTGTGCCGGGGATGCTCTGTCTTTGCTGCCATACACTGTGTATGTGTGAGTTCTATGGATGGGAACTCTGAGCCTACTTTATTTTTTATTTTTTGTTTTTTTGTTTTTTGTTTTTTGAGACAGGGTTTCTCTATGTATCCCTGGCTGTCCTGGAACCCACTGTGTAGACCCAGCAGTCCTCAAACTCAGAAATCTGCCTGCCTCTGCCTTCCAAGTGCTGGGATTAAAGGCATGTGTCACCACTGCCTGGCCTGAGCCTACTTTCATGAGTACTGTGTACATGAGCCCTGCAAGTGTTTTAGGATAGTTGATGAAAGAGATGCTACAGGATGAATTTCAAGCAGCAGGGTGATCAGCCTCTGAAGGACTGGGCACCAATAGCCTTCCTGGAAGCTCTTTTTATTGTTAAACAATAAAACTTTGCAAAGCCAAAAGTTTTAGCAAGCCAATTACTGCATACCAAAACTTCTTACTTGATCTAGGGGTTGTCTTGAAAGACCTGTCTCTTATGTATGCAGTTCTCAGCCTTCCTGGCTTGCCAGGCATGTCTCCAGTCTTAGTTAGCAAAGGCTCTGAGAATCCTTCAAAAGGATAACCCCATAAAATCTCAGGGAGCATTTACCAATAAAAGGCCACTTCAGGGCTTAGGTGCCATCTCTCCAGTTTCATGCCACAACAAAATTCTGACAAAATTATTCTGCCAACTCATTTCCCTCGTCGAGTTTTTTAGGACTTTAAATTTAAATTCCTTGCCCCCCTGTTGAGAGCATTGAGCAGCCAACACTGACGGTCTGGATCCAGCTCTTGAAAGCACTTGCTGAGTTTCTTTCTAACTTTGATGTTGAAATAGCGAATTGATCTAAAGTCTATTTTTGATCATTTGGTATTAAATAATAACAATGAGAAGACAGTTCAGTAAATAAGAAGCCATAATGAAAATATTTCTGGCCAGGACTTAATGTGAAAATGTTAATCTTACTGAAAGTTAAATGCCAAGTATGGTGGCATTACTGTTTAGGCAGAAATAAATGTCGCTTTTTATGCTTCCTTTATGAAAGCCCATCCAGAAAAATTGAAAAGCCGACATAGAGATAGATACCAGCAGGTTTTTGATGGGATAATTAGAGGTTTCAAAATTCTGAAGGAAAAAAAAAGTCTCACTTCTTCTAGGCTTCCGTCAGCCTCCTGAAGGCTCCCGTCTCCCCTCTCCCCTCAGTCTGCCCCTTCCTGGGCATCAGGTGCTGAGCAGACAGACAGCTCTTGTCGGAGCAGGGGCTTGGCTTTGCTTAGGCTCTGTCTTGGTGAGGAGAGTGTGGAGGAACTGCTGGCACCAAGGCAAACAAGGAGCAGAGAGGAGCAGAGAGGAGCAGAGAGGAGCAGAGAGGAGCAGAGAGGAGCAGAGAGGAGCAGAGAGGAGCAGAGAGGAGCAGAGAGGAGCAGAGAGGAGCAGCAGAAAGTTTGCAGAGAGACAAACACAGCCTCTAGGACCTGGTCTGTGACCCCTCAGGCCACGCCCTCTACAGCTCCGATGGGTCTGTGTCACTCAATGGATGGCTGGAATAAGCCCTGCCTGCTGTAATGATCTAGGCACATCCTCAGGCACTGGTGTGCCCCGCCCCTCTCAGGTGCCACTCAATCCAGTCGTACAGGATCGGTGTAGTGAGTGACTGTCCTTTACGTTCCTGTCATCGGTTGGTTGCTCTGTGGTTCTAGGCTAGACTCGGGATGGACCTTGCAGTGCTTGGGCAGCTGTCTTGAGTATGCTGAAGGAAACAGTTTGTTGAAAGCTGTGCCCTACGCCTTGGATTTGAAAAAAGCAAGATGTCAGTTGGAGGGCATGTGGCTGCGTTTCCACCCCTTTCACTGACATTTAGACGACCAGAAAGCTATGGACCCAAGCAGTTTTCTCTGGAAAGCCTGCTGGCTAGTGTGCTGTTGTCTGCAGGGCCTGATACCATTGGTGAGTGTCTGTCTTTCCCAGGGATCTGTGTGGCAGGCTGTTGCGTCACTGTAACCTGTCAGAGATCTCTTTATGCATACAAGTTTGTGTTCTCTTTAAACTAAAATGTCCAGTGTCATGTAGTTTGAGTCCTCTGTCCGTTTTCACTTTAGTGCCAGTAAACGGAAGTCTCATGCTGGCGCAGATGTTCACTTCTAACCTGCCTTCCCACTTTTGGTTCTTGGATGAATTTATTTTTGAGACTGAATATTCCACAGCACAGGCTAGCCTTAGTCTGCTGAGGCTGACCTTGAACTTGTGATCCTCCTTCCTGAACTTGTGTAAGATTCAAGCCTTAACTACCGTTCTCAGTTTTGGAAGTGCTCAGGATCAAAGCCAGGCTTTCATGTCAGGCAAGCAGTCAACTGAGCCTCACCCTAGAGGGGTTCACAGTGTGTCCTTCTTTGTGTAGGATGGGAGTGTGAACCCAGAGTCCCTGCATGTTCAGGAAGTGCTGTCTGCCTGAGCCATGTCCCTGCCTCCTTTTTTCCTCCTTCTCTTGTCTTTCACTCATTAAGAGTGTGACTGTAGTTGAGGCGGGGCTGCAATGTGCCGTTCCCTTGCCTCTGCCTACTGACAGGCTGGGGCTGTGGGCGCCTGCGCTGTGCTGGCTGGGGCTGTGGGCGCCTGCGCTGTGCTGGCTGGCGGGTATGGTATCACTGTTAGTTTTGTTTGACTTCTTTACTCTTCAGTGCCTTGTCTCATGGTAACCTTGGAGTCACTGTGACCTAGGGCAGATGAAAACAATGTTCCAGGTTAGGCTGGAGAGGTGGCTCAGCAGTTAAGAGCATTGGCTACTCTTCCAGAGGACCACAGTTCAGTTCCCAGCAACCACATGACAGCTCATTCTTGCCTGTAGCTCCAGTTTAGGGCATTCAACATCCATGTGCGACACATACGTACATGGAGGTAAAACACCAATACACATGAAAGAAAATGTTAGCAAAGTTGAAGGTCCTTTGAGACTAGTGTTGAACAACTATTAAATTCTTAGATAATTTATCCTTGTCAGAGACTGGGGAAGATACTGAAGACAGCCGGGCCCTATGCAAAGGGGAGCAGTCAGCGTGGGAAGCCGTGCTGTTTACTTAGGGAGTTGTTTACTTGTTATTTATTTTATTGGCATAGGGTCTCTTTGGAGCTTTAGCTAGTCTGAAACTCACTATGTAGACCACTTGAACTCATAGATCCACTGGCCTCTGCCTCTCCCCTCTGAGATTAGAGATGTGGGCCACTACACCTGGACGTTTATTTACTTTGTACATTTTATATTGCTTCTGGTTCTGTTTGGAGGTCAGAGGACAATTTGTGAGAGAGAGTAAGTTCTTTCTTCGTATCATTTACGTTCCAGGGATCGAACTCAGGTTGTCAGCTTTGGCAGCAAGCTGGCTGGTGGCTGGCTCCAGAACCCATTTTTGAGCTGAGTGGCTTGTGTTATATTTGCTTCCATGTTCCGTGTGTGCCTGAGTACCTGGTTTGGGCGTGTGTCCGGCCTCTGTCGTCCTCCCGTGGGCTTGTCCTAAGCTGACACGAGAGCATTGTGACCCGAGCTTTGCTGCTGATACGGTTACACTCAGTTCATAGCAAATGCAGCACAGACCAGCCCCCAGCTGATGTGCTAAACGCACGGGAAGGAAATGGTTCACACATTTAAATTGTGTTACTTGCTGACAAGAAACTGTTCAGTATTGTTGGCCTGGACTGTACTAATTGAATCACAGCTGAACCTGAATTAGCGCAAACTGGGATAGGAAGAGTCTCGTGTCTGATTAGCAGTGTTGGAGTATCAGGTCTGTGAGCGTGGATTAGATGAGACGTTTATTTGAAATGGACCACTTTTACACTTTCCAGTTAACCAATGATATGTGCAAAAGGTTGCTCTGCTTTCTCTGACCATGCGCTTCATACACAGTAAACCAAGCATGACCATCGAAGCTCTGTCCCTCGTCCTTCATACACAGTAAACCAAGCACAGCATGCTCTGTCCCTAGTCCGCTTTGCTCCCCACTGTGTGAGAAGACTGTGGACTCAGTACCCTGCTTGGGCAGGAGTTGCAGTTATTCCTTGTAAGGAGTAAGGAGGTTCCTGTCTTGAACATCGGAGTGGGTGGCACGTATGCCCTGTGATGGCAGGGTTCTGCTAGAAGCTACTGGACAGTTGTGTATCGCCTTGTCTCTGGAACACAGGATTTTATTCTGGGGGGAATAGGAGAATGACTGGATAGTGGCCCCGGGCCTGGCTGGGGAGTGGAGCTTAGGTGGCGTTAGTTGAGCCTGAGCCTGTGCTGAGTCTTACTGGCCATGTGATCAAGGGAGAGCTGTGTAGTTGCTAAGCTGTATTGTGGGTTTGTTAACAGCACCCGCTATATATGTTCTTTAGGGCCTTAGGGGGCAAATGTGAATATTGCTTGGAGAGAGCACTGTCTCCCCCTCCTGAGCAGCCAGGGTTGGTGTTCATGAGTGGAGCAGACTGAGGTGAGCGTTGAGCCACTTACTTAGTTACTTATTGGCAGTACACATTCTTACTTGGCTTCAAGATTTGGGATTTGAACTCCCTCTCCCTTTGTGCTGCTCAGTGCTCAGCTGAGGTACTGAATTCAGACCTATCTGTTGAGCATTGTTGAAGCAGATTGTGCGAAACATTGACAGTCAATCAAAGAAAATTAATATTACAGTTTGAATTACAGTGCGGACCTTCTCTATTAAAGATGTTATTTTTAGGGCTGGAGAGATAGCTCAGTAGTTAAGAGCTCTTTGAGAAGTCCTGAGTTCAATTTCTGACAACCGCATGATAGCTCATAACCATCTGTAATGGGATCTGATGCCCTCTTCTGGCATGCAGATGTACATGCAGATAGAGCACTCATATAAATAAAATAAACAATGTTACTTATAAAGATGAGATTTTTATTTGTTCTTTCTGTGTGTGTAGTACCATTGGAGGACAGAGGAGGGCATTGGATCCTGTGGGTCTTTAGTTAAAGACCATTGTGAACTCTGGTGTGGGTGCTGGGAACCAAGTGCTCTTAACCAGTGAACCACGGCTCCAGCCTCCAACCCTGCTTTCCCCATAGTCGTGGTTATGGGGCACAGTTGAATTGTACAGAGAGGGAGTGGGGAAAGTTACGGTTGTTGGGTGTGGCTCACTGGGCTTCTGGACAGGTGCAAAGATTGAGTGTTAGGGAGGTAACACTTGAGGGCCAAGTGCAAGATGGCCCATCTTGTGCGGGGGACATTGAGGGAGCAGCTTTAGCAGACTGGCATGCTTTTGTTCAGAGCTATCTGGGTAGTAGTTATAGGTTTGTAACTCCAAATTGTATACCTGGCAGGTAAACACAGTTTGAGGCAACAGCACTCAAACTAAAAGAATTTCATAGCTGAGCAGTGAGGGAAGCTGCTGTTCTCATTGGGGTCTCTGAGGCTCCATTGAGGCTGGGCCACGGCAGTGAAGAAAGCAGTGCGTGCGTGCATGTTCAGGTGTGTGTGTGTGTCTGTGTCTGTGTGTGTGTGCGCCACTCAAATCCACTGTCAAGCAGTCTGCAGGACCCCTCTGCTGGTCGAGGCTTGAGGCGTGAGTTCTTTACAGGGCTCAGTGGGAAGGGAGGTGTGCTCTTCCCTTTCTTTTCCTACTCAACTTTAGGTTCTGCCAATGCTGTGTTTGCAGATTTCCCAAAAATTCAACTAACGTGTGCACCTGTAAGTTGAGGGAGTGGAATATGTATTTATATTAAATATCTTTAAATCATACTAAAATTTCTGCAAAGTGGCTGCTTTTGTGTGTAAAGTATTTGTGTAGGAGCCGTGCTTCTTATGAATCTGCAGTCCCAACAGTTGGGTGACTGAAGCAGAAGGATCATAAGTCTGAGGTAAACCCAGTTTATGTTATGGGATCCTGCTTCAAAACAAAGCAGGCAGTAGTGGCACACGCCTTTAATCCCAGCACTTGGGAGGCAGAGGCAGGCAGATTTCTGAGTTCGAGGCCAGCCTGGTCTACAAAGTGAGTTCTAGGACAGCCAGGGCTATATATATATACAGAGAAACCCTGTCTCAAAAACAACAACAACAACAAAAACCAGAAAAAAACCAACCAAACATAAAAACCCAACCAACCAAACAAACAAAAACAAAGCCAAAATAATGTAATTTAAACACATTTTGAGAACTTCTGCTTTGAATTGCTAATAGTGTGGTTATAAATGCTTCCATTTGTTGACTGTCTGCCATGTGCTGGCTTGCTTAAGACTATCATGTTAAACTAGCCATGGTAAATACTCCTGTAATCCTAGCACTTGGGAGCAGGTGGAAGCAGGAACTTCAGGAGTTTAAGAAAATCTTGATTTATAATAAGTTAGAGGCAGCTTGGGCTGACTGAGACTGTCTCAAAAACCCCATGTCTGTCTTGTACAGTTTAGGATATGCAGGCTTGGTGGATGTTTTTGGGTTGCAGTTCAGGTCTAACTTTATTTAAAATGTAAAATTTTGCCCTTAAATTGCAGTATATCTTGGGTTACATGAATTGGTGAGATTTACGTACAATACTATATAGTCTTGAATGTCCCATTGGTCAGTTAGATTGTGCTTTTTTTTTTTTTTTTGGTTTTTCAAGACAGGGTTTCTCTGTATAGCCCTGGCTGTTCTGGAACTCACTCTGTAGACCAGGCTGGCCTCGAACTCAGAAAAATCTGCCTGCCTCTGCCTCCCAAGTGTTGGGATTAAAGGCGTGAGCCACCACTGCCCGGCTAGATTGTGCATTTTAAAAACTGTTTTATTTTTTTATTTTTTATTTTTTTTTATTTTTTTTTTAAGTGAACATTATGGAACATGCCTGTACCCATCTTCTCAGGAGGCCAAGGCCAGGTGGATTGCTTGAGCCTTAGGTGTTAGAGTAAGCGTCCTCCATTTCCCAAAACAAACAGATTTGCATCCTGTGTTTTGATCTGTTGGGGCATACATATTATAGAGATGATGTGGCCACCTTAGTTTTTATATGCTGACTTTTAAAGGTGGGATTTGCTGTGCTGCTAGCTTAGGGGCTGGTCCTACTCCCTTTGTGAGGTGATTGCTGGAGCAGGGCAGAGCTGAGCACACCAGGGAAAGGGAAATGGCTGTTAAAGATTAATAGATTATATAACTTGTCCAAGGGACAGCGTCATTTATCCAGTGTATATTGCATTTGGTGCCATTGTGTAGAAATCAATAGCTGGAGTGATGAACCAGTTAACACTCAGATACATTTACTTGCTTCCTTTTACCTTTAAAATATTTAAAAATTTTTAGCTAGGGTCTCATTATATAGCCTTCACTAACCTGGAACTTGCTGCGTGGATCAGGCTGGCCTCAAACTCATAGAGATCCTCCTGCCTCTGCCTCTGCCTCTGCCTGCCAACGGCTGGCATAAGTCACCCCCTCCCACCCCATCTTAGAACCTTTATCCAGCTATCCTTGTCTTGTTTTTATAATTGCCAGTGACCCATGGCTTAGACATTTCTCCCTTCTAAGCCTCTAGTCATTGGGTATTTTGGGTCATTTTAGAACATCACTAATTTTAGAAGCATCCTTTAGAGTTGTGATCACTAATTTTAGAAGCAGCCTTTAAAGGTTGCTAGGATGTGTATGTGTAGCATTCTCTGAAGGATACATGGGCAGCTAAGGCGTGGTGACTGGGGATTCAGATGGGGCATGTGCTCCTGTCCCACAGCCTTCCCAGAGCTTGCTTACAGTGCCCTAGGCATGACCCCTGAGGAGCACAGCGTGGCTGTGAGCTCTAGACAGGGCTGTGCTTTACTTTTCTTTGCCTTATAAAATGCTTTTTCTTTTGAGGCAGGGTTTTGTTATGTAGTCCTGGTTGGCCTAGGACTTACTATGGAGGCGAATATATCTGTGGATAGTGAAGCCATAAAGATGAGCTTGCAAACTCTCCATGGCCTTGGCTTTCTACTGTGGCCATCACAGGAGTTAGCTATGTGGCCTTGAGGAGGTCACTTCATCTCTCTGCCTTTTTACCCCTTTCCTGTGTGTTAGCCATGGCTTTACTCTGCATATTTATTTCAGGATCTTTTCCACATCTCTGTTTTAATTTCATATCCAGTTTATACCAGAAGATGAAGTCCACTCCTCCTTAACTCTGACAGAAAACTTTTTTGTTGTTGTTGTTGTTGTTGTTTTTGTTTTGTTTTGTTTTTCGAGACAGGGTTTCTCTGTGTAGCCCTGGCTGTCCTGGAACTCACTCTGTAGACCAGGCTGGCCTCGAACTCAGAAATCCACCTGCCTCTGCCTCCAGAGTGCTGGGATTAAAGGCGTGTGCCACCACGCCTGGTGACAGAAAGCTTTCTAATTACCATGGATCTAGTAACCTTTAGAAGTTTTTTCTTTGAAAATTTTATTTATTTATTTATTTATTTATTTATTTATTTGTATATGAGTACACTATTGCTATCTTTAGACACCAGAAGAGGGCATCAGCTCCCATTTCAGATGGGAGCCACCATGTGGTTCCTGGGAATTGAACTCAGGACCTCTGGAAGAGCAGTCAGTGCTCTTAACCGCTGAGCCATCTCTCCAGCCCCCAGTAAGTTTTAATTAACCTGATCTTGCAACCTGATTTGTCTCCCAGGTGAGCTGTCTTGAGGCCACCTTAAGTTGCCCATATGCATTTATAAAGTCTTACCGTGAGGGAGCCCGAAAATTTCCATCCATGAAGACGGATGTGAAGCACACAGCCATTCCTGGCCTTAAGCTGACAATAGAGAATGAGCCTTTGCTTACAGCCCCAAAGGGAATATGCTGTCTCCATGCTTGCTGTCTGTAGCTACTCCATGTTTGCTGTCTGTAGCTACTTGAAGGGTTCTCTACTACTTCCTTTAATGTGGTGGCGGCATTAGATACTGTAGGATTAGAAAACTTGGGGTACTCACCAAGGCTTGCTTATTGTTTTAAAAGCGATAAGGTTAGTGGGTATTGGTGGTGTCAGGTTGTGCTGTGCTATGCAGCTGCAGTCTTGAATTTTTGGAGAGGTTCCTTTGGGGCTGTGGCCTTCTGAAACACCTGGTGCAGATGTTAAGCCTTCTGCTGTCTCATCAAGCAAAATTGATGGGATTATGGGTCCCAAGTCGCTCACAGAGATAGATGACAGTGCACTCTGTCTCTTCTGAATGAAACGACGAGTGGAAACAAAAGTGAGAGGCCGTGGGAGTCTTTCTCGCTGGTCCCGCTGGTAGACACGCTCAGTAGCTGCCCGCTGCAGAGCTCTTTAGTGTCCCTGGACCTTCAGCCTAGTTGTCCTGAGGAGATGTCCCCTACAGAAGCTGACCCATCTTCCTCTTCATTTGCCCTTTTTTTGTTTTTCTTAGGCTATATACTGTGACATTGAAAGGACTTGTGTTCAGCAGAAAGACAAAGAGGGCTTTGATGGTGTGGCTGGCTCTGCAGAGCGGCTGTGTGGGCCTTTGGTGGGCGTGTGCTGGCCCACTGCATGCCACCCCCACCTCGCTGGCTGCACTTTGCATCTGTAACAGAGTTTACCTCTTTACTTAATGGTACACAGGTGCAAAAGTCAAATCAAATTTCTTGAAATAAATGTAAAGTGAAGTCTTTGCTGTTTTTTAATTGGGCAAGGAACCCTTTTGCGTGAAGCGCCGCACTCTGAGCCTTGGTCTTGTTAAAATCATTTTCTATTATTTAAAATTCAAATATTTTGTTTTCATGTGGCTGCAGCTCCGTTACTTCATTGCTATGCTTAGTATTTATTCATGAAATACAAGAATCCGTCAGCAGTGTCAGGGGTTATTTCAGTTCTTTTTTAATAAAAGATTTGTGGTTGTTTTTTTTGTTTTTTTTTTTTTTTTTTTTTTTTTTTTTTTTTTTTTTTTTTTTTTTTTTTTTTTTTTTTTTAACAGATCTTGCCTGAGTTTATTTGTAAAAACAGAATAGGACACTGGTCATCTGCAAATATCGTGTGGGGAGGTGTGTCACAGCAGTCCGTCTGTCTTCACACTGGCAAGAGCCTTTTCTATGGGGCCTTCACAGGGGCCTGGGCACCTTTGGGGGCCTGGGCTGGAGCTGAAGCCTGGGCCTTAGCTGGAGCTTTGGCCCCATGCCTTGGTTTGAGCCTTAGGCTTCGATTGGCAGAGCCTCTGACCTTTGGCCAGGTAGCTTCGAATCCGCTTCCCAAGCTTGGGTTGAGCGATGAAAGCCAGACGCTTGAGTTTGGGGCCTTTTGGCATCTTGGGCTTGACAGCCTGAGCCTTCATCAGGGCCTTGATGGCCTCTGCGCGCGCAGTCACTGCCTTTGCATTGTTGGCCTGCATCTTCTTCAGGCCTTTCTTGTTGTGCTTCTTGGCAAAGCGCATGTTCCTCAGGAACTTGGGGTCAATCTCCTTAAGAGATTCATATCTTTGCGACCAGGGTTTCTTGATGCCATTTCTGTGCCATTTTCGGGACTGGTTGTGTGTGGTGTGGTTCTTGGACTTGGCCATGTCTGCACGGTAACCCGCGGCTCCTGCAGTGCCTGGGACTGGAAGAGAAAAGAAGATTTGTGTTTTTATGTGCTTACACAAACACATGCGTGTACACACACACACACACACACACACACACACACACACACCCCCCTAGGCATTTGAGCGCAGGTGTAGTGGAGGCCAGAGACTTTGGATTGCCCTGAAGCTGGAGTTAAGGTTAATTACACATGGTTATAACCTGTCCAGATCGCTTCTTGGCCTTTTGGCTAAGATCAAGTGTATAAGCTGTCCAGAATGGTCGCTGGGAACTAAACTTAGGTCCCCCGGTCTTGATAATTCGTGTTTTTATGTTATACTGGAGAATCTGAAGAGGCAAACTTACTTTTTTTTTTTTTTTTTAATTATTTTCGAGATGGGGTCTTGCTAGGTAGTTCAGATTGGCCTGGACTCAGGATTTGCTCACCCCTGAGTGCTGAGATGGTAGCTGGATGCCACCAGGCCCAGTTTAAAGATTTCCTATAAGTCTGCAAATGGGTAAGGGTGGAGAATGCAGATGGAATAGGTGTGGTGGTTCAGACCTGTAATTCTAGCCTGGGGTGACTTGAAGCAGAAGGGTGGATAGTCTTGGCTGTGTGGTGAACTTGACAAGAATGTAGGCCATGTAACAAGACTCTGTCTTAAAAAATTGAAAGTAAACCATATCAAAACATCTAAAACGACCAAACAAAACAGACTCTGAACTCTGGTGACTTGATTGGCACTTATCTTAGGATGGGATTATAATAGAAAATTTAGGTGGAAATTTAGCTCCATGTTACACAAGCCAGTATGTAAATGTGTGCCTAAGCCCAAGGTAGCCATTGTTACGCTGCCATTGGTTGAAGCATTGGGCCTCATTTTGACCATTGCTGGGCAGAAGCCAAGTTCCTAGTTTCTTAGTTGGGTGAGTGTCTGCTTCTGTGCTTTCTCTGTGCCGGTTTCTGGGTTCCGTGCTGTCGACAGTGCATGTAACTCTCTGTGCTAGGCATTACCGCTTTCTGTATTTTCCATGGAGATCCACAGCGTTTCTAGACATTAGCGGTGACTCTCCTGGTGGCTGTCACTGGCAGCAAGTGGAATAACTGTGGTTGGGAAGAAGCCGTGGTAGTGTCAGAAGTTTGGTAACTCCCCCCACCTTCATTAGTCTGGAATTGATCTGTCCCATTTACCGTCTAGGGCTCCCTATACTCTCAAACTCAAGGGTTTGGGGTGTTTAAAGGAGCAGAACTATTGGTTCTATACAGTTGCTGATAATGGCCAACAGAAACACTTGGGAGCAGTGAGTGAGGCCTGTGCGTAGCTACTTCTGTGTGCCTACCACATCGCTAGAGAGAAGGACGAAGCTGGGTGATGAGAAGAGGGAGGAGTCTTTGTTTTTCTTGCTGGTGATTTGAGCTGTTGTGAGTAGGGTGTGCTTTGGGAAGGCCCCAGGGTCAGGTGAGGGAGGCATGGTGTGGTTGGTTGTGCGCCAGAGGCTGTCATAGAGTTGCTACCCCAACACACAGCGGAAAGAGTCTTTACTAAAGAGCAGGCCAGAGGCTGTATCAATTAGTTACTCATTAATGAGTAATCATACTTCATTTCTCAAACGCACAGTGGCTCCCTGTCAGTGTGAATGAAAACCCTTTTGGATTTTGTTTGCTGACTTCATTGGTGACCATTTTGAGTTAGTGCGGCATGGCACTCTTGCTTCCTGGATCAGTATGCTTCTGGTCTACTCGCTAGCTTTTCCTGGATGTGGAGCTGCTTGACTGTGGATGCCAGGCTGCTGAGGCCCAGGGAGAGCCTATAGGTTTCCTAAGCAGCCTGCCTGTGCTCTGCAGAGCCTGGGTCAGAATGGTTTCAGTAGCTGCAGGAAGGGTTTCTCTCTTTTTATGTTGCACACTTAGGTGCATGCACGTGCACACTTGTTCTCGAGTGGCAGCAACCAGAAGACATTGAAGTTTTTGTTTAGCTTTCGTGTGTACATGTGTGCCTCTCGTGTGTACATGTGTGCCATATGTTGCTGTGAGAGTGAGTGAGTGACTGAGGTCTTCTCTCTTCTGTCATGTCACCTTCATGAAGTTTTGAGTCTCTCACCTGACAGCAGTGAGCCCAGGAGCCTCCTGTGCCTGCCCCCTCCATTGCTGGTACCCCCTCCCCCCCTTTTGCACTTGGCTGCTTTGCAGGATACTGAGGGGCGGGGTTTGGAGCTTCATGCTTGTGTGGCATTTCTTCAGGCACCTCCATCCCAAGGTTCTGGAAATCATTTTGCCTCCCCTTGAGTGCTTGGGTTAGAGATGTGTGCCACCATGAACCGCTTGGGTGCTGGGGTTAAAGGGGTGTGCTTCCATTCCCCGCTTGGGTGCTTGGGTTAGAGTTGTGTACCACCATGCTCTGCTTGCTTTTTTTTTTTTTTTTTTTTTTGAATTACGGTTTTCCTTGTTCCTCACTAAGCGCTCACACTTAATGTCTTTGATGAAGTAGCAAAAGCTATTAATTATATTAAACCCTGACTCTGAATAGACACAGCCTTGTTATACTCTCTGAGAAGCTGGGAGTTACATATAAGGCACTAATACTGTCTTACTTCAGAACACATACATCTGGCGATTGGGCTACACACTTGTAATTCTCTAGTACTGGAGAGACGGAGGCAGGAAGAGTCCATGTCCAGTCCAGCCTGGGCTACATGAGTCTGTTTTAGCGAACCAGATAACCCCGAATCAAACCAAATCATTTTCCCACTACTCCAAAGACATCCTGTTGGCTGTGTAACTTTCTTTCCAGATTAGAAGTTAGTGGACTCAACTAAAGTAATAACTAGTGTAGTTGGGGTTTGCAACTCAAAGTTGCCTTAGTCACGCTGATTTACAATGATAAAACATTCATCATAGCAATTCAAGTTAAGAAATTACCAGTAGGGGCTGGAGAGAGGGCGCTGCTGTACACACTGTGGCTGCAGAAAGCCTGGGTGTGGGGCCCAGCACCCCGTCTGCCAGCTCACAGTTTCCTGCTCCTCTTTTGGCCTCCTAGAGCTCCTGCACATACCTGGCGAACACTTACAAGTACAATAAACCTTATTTAAAATCTTTAAAAAATTAAAAAGAAGCCAGGTGTGGTGGCGCACCCTTTGATCCCAGGTGGATTTCTGAGTTCAAGGCAAGCCTGGTCTACAGAGTGAGTTCCAGGACAGCCAGGGCTACACAGAGAAACCCTGTCTTGAAAAAAAATTGGGCTGGTGAGATGGCTCAGCGGGTAAGAGCACCCGACTGCTCTTCCGAAGGTGATAAGTTCAAATCCCAGCATACACATGGTGGCTCACAACTATCCGTAAGGAGATCTGGCGCCCTCTTCTGGAGTGTCTGAAGACAGCTACAGTGTACTTACATATAATAAATAAAATAAATCTTTAAAAAAAACATTAAAAAGAAAATTCTTTTAGTTTAAAGGGGCATAAACAGCCTGTGTCTTAGGCTAAGTCCAGTCAGCTCTAAAATCACTTCCCATACTTCATTCCAAAGCTCACCTCTGGACAGATAGATGTCCAGCAGTACTGACACACTAACTAGGGTTTTTCAGTAGAGAGGTGGGCTAAGCTTCAAGGTAGTGAAGTTTTATCTGCGCAGAGTTTTTGAGGATTGCAGTTTAAGTTTATTTTTCTTTCCTTTTTAAGTTGTGTATGCATACACACGCTCATGAGTGCACGGGACCACAAAGGCCAGAAAAGGATGTCGGGTCCTCTGGAGCTCCAGTCGGAAGTGATTTTGCACTGCCTGAAGTGAGTGCTGGGAACTGAGTCCTGAGCTGCATTGCCAGCCCTCTCTCTTGCTTATCTTTTTAGGCAAGATCTCTGACCAGTCCAGGCTACTCTCCAGTGCCTTCTTTTTTTGTTTGTTTTTCCTTTCCTTTCCTTTCCTTTCCTTTCCTTTCCTTTCCTTTCCTTTCCTTTCCTTTCCTTTCCTTTCCTTTCCTTTCCTTTCCTTCTCCCCCTCCCCCTCCCCCTCCCCCTCCCTTCTCCTTGATTGGATTTGAAACCAGGCTTGGGCTACATTGATTGATTTTTATTTTCCTGGGCTTTCTTTGTTTTTCAATAGAACTGTAGTTTTGTTTTAAATAGTCAACGGTATTTTTTTTTCTTTTTGTTAATTTGCAGAATATAAAAACGAAGTCAGCATTTTTATTTGTAGAAATAGGAAGAATATTTGTTCCTGTAACATGGGCAAATGATGTCTCTAGCAATCCTGTAATTATAGTCATCTGATTAACCAGCAGAGGAACCGAAAGCAGAAGTCCTGAATGGCTCAGCTTCTTGGGCAGAACACTAGTGACTCCCTGGAGAACTCTTCTCCCATCGTGAGAATTAGTTCTTCCTGGAAATGCAATGGCAGTTGGCAGTACAGTAGTACGAATCTCCATCCACTGCAAGAGCCATAGTAGAACTCAGCGCAAAGTGTTTCATTTCAGTGCAAGTGGTCCTTCATTCTGAGAGAGCTGACAGCTCAAGGAGGAGGAGTCCTGGAGCAGCTTGCTAGGCCTCTGCTTTCTACAGTGTGTGCTTAGTATAGTGTGTGTTTTGTGTGTGTGTGTGTGTGTGTGTGTGTGTGTGTGTGTGTGTGTGTGATGTATGTATACAGTGCTGTGTGGTGTGTGTGTGTGTGTGTGTGTGGTATGTATACAGTGCTATATGTGGTGTGTGTATACGTGCATTGTACGTGTAATGTGTACATATACAGTGCTGTATATGATGTATGTGTGCTCTGTGTGCCATGTATGATAGTGTGTGATGTGTGTGTATGGTGTGGTGTGTGTATAGTGTGGTATGAATGTATAGTGTGTGTGTGGTAGGTTGTGTATAAAATGTGTGTATGTATAATGTGTACTTAGTATAGTGTATGTATATAGTATATTTATATATGTGTTTGTGTGTATATATATATATATATACACACATATATATGCAGTATGTATGTGTAGTGTACTGTGTATAAAATGGCTTGTGTGGAGTATGTGTATGTATAGTGTGTGCACATACAGTGGGTGTGGGCCGTGCATGTGGATTGAGTAGTGTGTATGTTGGGAGGGTTTGGCTGAAGCGGTTCCTTTATGTGATGTTTCAGCTCCTCTCCAGCATTTACAGTGCTTTGTGTGGGGATGTGGACAGTGTATTTAGCTGTTGTGTGAGGTTGCTAGTTTAAGAACTGTCTGGAGACTGCTATAGTCTCTTTAGACCTTTTAATGATTAAAACACAGGGTGTGTTTGTTTTGTTTTCAGTCTTCTGAGCTGGCTGCTTGGATATAAAGAATCTACTAATGAGTCAGCCTTGGCAACTCAGAGTCATTCTTAAAAAATCAAGCACAAAACACAACAGAAAACTACTTTTTTCCTTTCGCTCCATTTATTATTTATAAGATTTATTCATTTTATATGTATGAGTATTTTGCTTGTATGTGTATGTATGCAAACCATGAGCATTTCTTTTGCCTGTGGAGGTCAGAAGGAATTAGCTCCTCTAGAGATAGTTTGAGCTACCATGTGGTGTTGGTAACCTAATGCAGACAGTGAGTGTCTCAATTCCTCAGCTATTTCTCTAGCTTTTTGACGTAGTCTCACTGTGTAACCCTGACTGGCCTAACTAAACTCATTCTGTGACCATTCTTGCCTTTGTGTCCTCAGAGCTGAGCGCACAGCTGCAGGCCACCACACCTGCTCCTACATGGCTTGTCTCCCTCTCTCAGTGAATCAGAAAGAAACCTTATAGGAGAACTATTAACTATTTTGTTGAGGGAATTTTTTTTTTTCATTTGGAGTTTATAATACAAAATTAAAAAGGAATTGGCTGGCTGGAAATAGGTTACAGGATTGTTGGCTTTGTGTGTGTGTGTGTGTGTGTGTGTGTGTGTGTGTGTGTGTGAGAAAGTAAAATAAAAGGGCTGGAGAGATGGCTCAGCTGTTAAGAGTACTGACTGCTCTTCCAGAGGTCTTGAGTTCAAATCCCAGCAACCACATGGTGGCTCACAACCATCTGTAATGGGATCTGATGCCCTCTTCTGGTGTGTCTGAAGAGAGCAAGAAAGCAATGGTGGTATAAAATAAATAAATAAATCTTAAAAAAAAAAGAAGGTAAAAAATCATTTGTATCATTTGTATCTATTGTAGAAGGCACATAACCTGGCCATGTAACAGTGTCATGCAGAGACAGTGCTGTGGCCTTTGTCACTCTCACAGATGTCAGACCGGAGAAGCAGTATTCTTCCAGATAGCTGGGATGGCCCCTATCTCCTAGTTTGAAGTTGAATAAAATGATAGTCTTCTTTCTTTTAATGCAATGTCTTGTCTTCTGAAATATTTTAAGTGACTGCTAGAGCACCTGATTTTTCAAATGGAAAGCTGGTGGGTTGTTGGAGAGTAATTAACACATTAAAAGATTATAGGGCTAGGTGGTGGTGGCGCACACCTTTAATCCCAGCACTTGGGAGGCAGAGGCAGGTGGATTTCTGAGTTCGAGGCCAGCCTGGTCTACAGAGTGAGTTCCAGGACAGCCAGGGCTACACAGAGAAACCCTGTCTCAAAAAAAAAAAAAAATTTATAGGAATAACAACAACAAATAGAGAAAACAAGGGAACAGCTGTGTCTGCCCTTTGTTTGTGTGGTTAGAACAGAGGGGAACACGGCCAACAGTTTCTCCAGCTTAGCCTCAAACTAAGGTAGCCTCTCCGGTGCTGGCTGACCTTGCTTTCTTCGCTCTGTTGCTTGCTCCTCTGTAACGGTGGTTGAATCTCAGGATAGGTTTGAGAGTTCCAGCCCTTGTTTTCATGTCCAGTGGGTGGAAACCAATGTGGAGAAATGGGACTAATCACATCAGGAGATTTGAAATGGTTGATTTTCCAGTTTCTTGGGAGGAGTAAGTGTCCAGGGCCAAAGGTTGGGTACAAAGTGCAGGTCCTTGGCAGGACACTGTGCCACTGCTGAGCAGTTCTGCTTGAGTTCTCTTCTCCTTAACTCACCTTCCAGAATTCCTCGCGGACCGGTGCAACAGCCTCTGGAGGACCGGCTCTTTCCACCCACGGTCTCTGCAGTTTATAGCACGGTGAGCATTCCCAGTGTCTGGCAGGCTGTCTACTTGAATGCAGTGCCTGGGGTTCCTGGCAGTATCGGATTGACATGGGCTGTAGGTGGAAGAGTCAACGAAATTCCAGTGAAATCAGGTGCATGTTATGTGACCAGGTAACCTTTGCTCACATTGAGATCTAAGGAGGAGACCTGAGATGAACACTGTTTTGTGGTCCACTGTACTTCTGCACCCGCCCTTCCCCTTTTCCCTTTCTTACATGTGTATTAAACCCTGGGGACATAGTGCATGTGTGTACTAGGTGCTCAGGCACACCACCACGAGGACAGGCCTCCACTGCCTTGGGAAGTTTTTTGTTTCGTTTTGTTTTGTTTTTTAATTTAAATACATTGATCTTAAATTACCTTTTTCTTTTTCTTTTGGTATTTTATATATATGCACGTTACCTGCATGTATAACTATATACCTTATGTATACAGTTCCCTTGGAGGACAGACGAGGGCACCAGATCCTCCTGGGCTAGAGTTACAGATGGTTTACACTGTGGTATGGGTGCTGGGAATCCAACCTGGGTTCTCTAGAGAGCAGCCAGGGGGTGCTCTTAATCACTGAGCCTTCTCTCCAACCCCCAGATTTTAAATTTTTATTGAATATTCCTTTTTTTAAAAAGCATGAGTGTATCCAGGCATAGTGGAACACACCTATAATCTGAGCACTTAGGAGGTAGAGGGCAGCCTGGTCTACAGAGTGAGTTCTAGGTCACCCAGGGCTACACAGAGAAACTCCATCTCAAAAAAAAAAAAAAAAAAAAAAGAGAGAGAAATTTCAGTTTCCCCTTCTTAAATGAGTGCTTTTTCCCCTCCCCTCCCTGGTTACATATAAAATATGCATCAGTATTGGGAAGTGACTATAAGAGATTGATTTCAATTGTGTTGAATGAAGAATTTATAAGAGAAGGTTCACTTTTTTATTGTTTTGTTTTTGTTTTTCGAGACAGGGTTTCTCTGTATAGCCCTGGCTGTCCTGGAGCTCACTTTGTAGACCACACTGGCCTCGAACTCAGAAATCTGCCTGCCTCTGCCTCCCGAGTGCTGGGATTAAAGGCGTGTGCCACTACGCCTGGCTGAGAAGGTTCACTTTTAAGTCAGAAGATGAATTTGCTAAAGTGATATATTCTCCAGTGAACCTATGAGAACTTAAGAGATTTAATAATAATCCCATTCTACCTGCCATCTCTCCCTGTGTTGTAACAAAACTTAGAGGCTAATAAGGGAAGGGAGTCAGTAAATGACTCTAACTGTAAGGATGAAGATTCCACTAGGCCGAGTTCTGAGTCAGTGTAGCTAGCTCTTGGTCAGTATTAGAGAGTGAGCCCAGGAGAATCCCCCTGCCTCTGCCTCCCTAGTACTTGGAGTAAAGGCCTGCGCCACCACATCTGGCCTTGACTGAAGTAACTCTTACAAAGGCAAACATAATTGGGGCTGGCTTACAGTTTAGAGATTTAGCCCGTTGTCGTCATGGCAGTGTGTAGGCAGGCGTGCAGGCATGATGCTGGAGGCGAGTTCTACACCTGGACCTGTAGGAAGCCAGGAGGAAACTGGATTCCTTACTGGGCAGAGCTTGAGTGTATATGTGACCTCAAAGCCCCGCCTCCACAGTGACATACTTCCTCTAACAAAGCCACACTTCCTCCAATAAGGTCTTATCTCCTAATAGTTCCATTCCCTGTGGGCCAAACATTCAAACACATGAGTTTATGGGGACCAAACCTATTCAGAACACCACAATTTTACAGACACAAGATGATTGTGTTGTACTTTGACCGGGGTCTAATGAATGTTTATTGTAGGTATCCTATAATAAAGTCAGTAGAGTATGAGGATGTCTTTACTGTGCTGTGTAAGAGAAAGTGTATAATTTCTTTGGAGTCTGACTTGAGGAAACTAGTCCTATTGGTCCTGTTCATTGAGGGGTCATTCTGAGAACGATTTAGTGACACAAGTCAGCTTCCTATAAGCAAGCATTACTTTGGTATTAAAGCATTAGGTGATTTTCATTTTTTGCTGTTACAGTTTGAATTTTATAACTTCTGTGTTTTGAATGATTTTTGTAGACTATTTTTCTGAAAATGAAATTAATAAATCAAAGAACAAGTTTGTTGCCCCTATGTGCCTGTAATCCCAAGATTAGATTGTGTTTGTGTGTGTGTGTGTGTGTGTGTGTGTGTGTGTGTGTGTCTGTCTGTCTGTCTGTCTGTCTGTCTCTAAGGCAAGGCCAGCCTGGGATTCATGGTGAAGTACCCTAAAACATGTTATTAGACTTCCTGATGAGTAAGACTTTGACAGTGTGTATACTCACACTTTGAAGACAAGTCCATGAGAAGGCTGAGATTGACGGGATGACCGTGAGGGAGGCCGCTGCCCACTGAGCTTTCTTACCCTGCATGGAGGTGCTTGACTGGCAGGTGTTGCCTTTGCTTCTCAGTTACTGTAGTGCAGCCAACATGTGCACAGTGTATATTGTGCTTGTCCTAGAAGGAGGAGGAACTGCAGGCATTAACAGCTATCCTTAAATATGATGTTCTCAGCCTGGTGTGGTAGCTCATGTCTTCCTTTTCAGTACTCCAAACAAAGGCAGAGGCACATGGATCTCTGAGTTTGAGGCCAGCTGGCTCTACATAGCAAATACCAGGCCAGCCACAGCTTCAGAGTGAGGCCTTGTCTCAAAAAATCAAACCCCAAACAGCAGCAGTAACAGGAATGTTGTTTTGGTTTTTTTTTTTTTTTTTTTTTTTTTTTGGTTTTTTTAGAGACAGGGTTTCTCTGTATAGCTCTGGCTGTCCTGGAACTCACTTTGTAGACTAGGCTGGCCTCGAACTCAGAAATCCGCCTGCCTCTGCCTCCCAAGTGCTGGAATTAAAGGTGTGTGCCACCACCACCCGGCTTGTTTTGTATTTCTGGTTTTTATACTCTAGTTCTTGCTACATTGCCCGAGTGGTCTAATCTGTTGGGTGAAGCAATCCTTCTTCCTTAGGCTTCCTAGTGGCTGGTTTCTTCTCCAATTTAAAAATGACATTATACTTTGGGACAAGGCTTTACTGTGTATCCCTAGCTGTCCAGAAACTTGAGATATAGACCAGGCTGGCCTTGAACTCACTGCACTCTGCCTGCCTGTGCCTCTGGAGTGCTGGCATTATTAATGAGTTATCTATAATCTTTCTTGTTTGTTTGCTAGCTTGTATGTTTTACATGAGTGGTACTTTCTATCTCTGGCTGTCCTGGAGCTTGCTGTATATGCCAAACTGGCTTAGATTTACAGAGACCCTCCTGCCTCTGCGCCCTGAGTATTGGGATTAAAGGTGTGTCCTGCCATGCCTAGCAAAGTATTTACATTCTTAATAGTTTTCCACTCCTCACTTTTATAGTACTGTGCCCATTCTGCTAGTGAGGAGGGAGCTACGTGTCTGGATGGCCTCAGTCTTTAGTCCCTGTCTCAGCAACAGGATTTTGTGTCTGGTCATTATTTTTCTGTAGGTTCTATATGCCTACATCTCTGCCATCCTCTCCTGCCTATGCATGTGGTGCCTATATGTCACTGGGATTGAGTTGGGTAAATTCCTCGAAAGGCAATAGTACTCTTGGCCAACGCCTAAAACCCACACTCCGAGTTTGTAGTGGCTGCTTTCCCCTAGATTAGGAGGAGTCATTCCAGGTGGAAGCTGTGCCACTCATCAGAAGGAAGCCAGGGTTGGACAGGCCTCTGCAATGCCTTCATATGTTAGCTGGGTTCTTTGTATTTAGTTATTTTAACTTGGTTTATACAAACTTGTCTTTGAAGTATTTATCAAAGATAAATCAAATTTGAGAGATTGGTCCTATTAATGAACCATGAACATTCAAACAAGTACCTGAAAATGTAACAGTGCAGTGTACAGGGTAGAGAGGGCACTCAGGAGGCACCCGCTCTCTGTGCTGTGTTCATTGAGGCACTCAGGAGGCACCAGCTCTCTGTGATGTGTTCATTGGGGCACTCAGGAGGCACCAGCTCTCTGTGCTGTGTTCATTGGGGCACTCAGGAGGCACCAGCTCTCTGTGCTGTGTTCATTGGGGCACTCAGGAGGCACCCGCTCTCTGTGGTGTGTTCATTGATAACTTCCTGGAGTAGGAGCTGTGAGATAAGACTGTCTTCTGTATTAAGAGAAATTTAGTTTTCTGACTATTAAGCTAGTGTGTGATGTGATTGCAGTCACACTTAGTAATTGAATAACGACTGCTCTCAGTGCGGAAGTCTCTTTAGAGTAACTGGAAACTTTTCCCGTTAATTGCTTATGAGAGTGATGCTCTTTAAGAGAGATGCTCTTTAAGATGAGAGAATGTCTTTGATGCCGTCAGCTTTGATCCTCATAAGCAGTTTGCACTTTATATATCATTTAGGTCCTGCTTCTTGTATCCTGTAGCTGGATGGAATGTTTAGAGAGATCTTGTTTCCACGATTTTTCCTATAGCTGTGGCATATTGAGTAGGCAGGCAGGCAGTGGTAGTCCTACTGCCGAGGGGCCTGAACTTGCTCAGTCAGGTCTCAGAGCATCCAGCCACGTGGACGGTGGCTTGCCTGTGCTGTCTCCCCACGGGATAACTGTCCATTGCTTTTAACCCAGTTGAGGCAGTGGTTGGTTTGCACAGTTTGCTGAGATGAAGCTGACGTGCAGTGCACCACGCACATTCAGAATGTGCACATTAGGAAGTGTAGACGTGAGAACCCAGGAGTCTCCATAGCGTGTGTGTCTTAGACAGGCCTCAAACTCAGGGCAGCCTTCCGGTCTCAGCCTGGTGTCTTGGGCCTCTTTATAACCCACTTACACACTCACACTCTCTCCCTCCCCTTCCCCCTTTCTCTGTGTGTGTATGTGTGTGTATGTGTGTATTCATTCCATGTGCGTGCACATGCATGTTTGTGTGCTGAAAGTGGCAGGACTAAACCTGTGTTGAGCTTGTTTAAAGCAACAGTTGCTTTCTCCTTTTTTGTTTAGTTTGTTTGTTTTTAAGATATGCTCTTTATATGATGTAGCTCTGGCTGCCCTGGAACTCACTATAGAGCAGACCGCCTCTGCCTCCTGAGTGCTGGGGATAAAGCACGTGCTGTTCTCGGTTCCTACCTTGTCGTTTGAGAATGTAGGGACTCACTGTTTCGGCTTGACTGGCTGGCTAGGAAACTCTTGGAGTTTTTGTGCTGCCCATGTTGGCTTCAGATGTGTGCCAGCATGCACTGCGTTCATATGGGTACTGGGGATCCAAACTCAGGTCTCGTGATTGCAAGGCAGAGCACGCTCTTCCGCCAAACCGCTCGTGACTACTGTCTCTATAGAGTACCCTGTCCCTGCACCTCGGGACTCAGAGTCTCAGTATTAGCAGTCTAGATCTGCTTTTCTGCCTGTCTTTGTAAGTGCTAATTAATGACATTTATGAACGTTTACATTCTTTGTTAATATTTAATGTGGCTTTCTCATTAAATGTTAAATCAGAGAGCTAATTAAAATATTATTTAATATGGATTTGCTTGATTTTTCCTCCTTCAGAAGAAGGATTAACCTTGGAGATGTGAAGGCGTGCTCTCTCTGCTGGTAAATGCCAGTCAGGAATGGCTTTCAGCTCTCAAGCAGGAGCAGGGAGAATCGGTGCCAGGGCACTTTGCTTTGGTAGAGTGTTTCTTTAGCCTGTGGAATATTCCACCTCCTGCGCCATTTTATAAAGTGTCCCAAGAATCATTGCTCAGAGGCAGAGCAGCTCCATGGAACAGTAGTGGTCAGACAGGGCCTCGAAGTTGGATGACAGTTAGTGCCGTGCTAAATGAAGGTGCATTATCTGGGGAATAGATGTATCATCATCAGTTGGGGGCATGATGGAGGAACCATCTTTAACTGTAATTGGGCCCTTGCTTTTGTGAGCACGTCTTGCTATTGGGACTCTGCCAGCCAAGTTGTGAGCAGGATTAAGGTTCTGAGCATTTATGTTTCCTGTGACGCTGCGTCACAGTCCATGGTGGAGCCCTTGCTTAGTGGCTGGCTCTGAGTTAGGGCCCGAGCACTCAAGGCTGAGTATGTTTGTAGGCGTGAACTGTTTGTGTGACTGTTCCATTCTCCTATAGAACTTTGTATAGAAGGGCATTTTATTTCTTTAGTTTTTACAGATTCTAAATATCTATTGGATATGTTAATTTTTAGATAGACCTGTAAAACCACTGGTACAATTTTGTTTCTCTGTGTAGGTCTCTGTGTAGCTGTCCTGGAACTCAATCTGTAGACTATGTTGGTATCAAACTCAGAGAGATCCACCTGCCTTTGCCTCCTGAGTGCTAGGATTAAAGGAGTGGGGCACCATTTACATGGTATACATTTTTATTCTTTCAAGATGAATTCTTATTTTATTTTTTAAAGATTTATTTATTTTATGTATGTGAGTACACTGTAGCTGAACAGATGGTTGTGAGCCTTCATGTGGTTGTTGAAAATTGAATTTATAGTACCTCTGCTCGTTCTGATCAACTCTGCTCACTCAGTCTCTGCTTACTCCGGCCCAAAGATTGATTTATTATTATACATAAGTACACTGTAGCTGACTTCAGATGCACCAAAAGAGGGTGTCAGATCTCATTAGGGGTGGTTGTAAGCCACCATGTGGTTGCTGGGATTTGAACTCGGGACCTTTGGAAGAACAGTCAGTGCTCTTAACCACTGAGCCATCTTGCCAGCCCCTCAAGATGAATTTTTAAAAAATAAATATGTATGCATGGGTCTATGTGTCTGAGCCATGTGTATGGCCTTGACTGCAGAGGCCAGAAGAGGGCATTAGATCCTGTAACTGGAGTGGTTGTGAGGTTCCTTAGCATGAATGCTAGGAACAGAATTTGGGTCCCTCTGCAATTAAAAGAGAACAAGTATTCTTAAACTCCAGACTATTTTTTCAGCTCCTCCATTCTTATTTCTTTGTTTAATTTGCTTCTTGACCCAGGTCCCTGTAGTCCTGGCTATCCTGGAGCTTGCTATATAAACCACTGTGGCTGCAAGCTCCCAGAGATGTTCCTGCCTCTCCCTGCCAGATTGCTGGAATTAACGCTGTTCATCATCACATTCCTTTCAATAAGCATTTCTTTAATAATATAATTAGGAAGCCATATGAAATAATTATTTAAGCTCCCTCAAACTTTGAAAGTCCTGTTCAGAGGGATGTGTGTGTGTGTCTCCCATGAAGTTTACATGTATGCACATGCATACACATGTGAAAGAGGTATAGTATTGAAAAGTATGGCTCTGATAGGTTCTGGTTTATGGAAGAGGAATTATTGCAGTGTATCTGGAAGTTGGTCAGGCATTCATCTGGAGCGCTAATTGTGTTCTTGTATAGTAGGTGTATCATCCCAGCAGGAAATGTTTGGCCTAGGCAGGGTTTGGTGGGCATGATTCTTTCCTCGTGTTTGTTTGTTTGTTTGTTTGTTTGTTTTTAAAGAAGGGACCCACTAAGTAGACCTGGATAGCCTCGAACTTGTTAGGTAGACTAGGCTGGCCTTGAAATTGCTGAGATCTGTCTATCTGGTGCCTGTCATGTGCTGGGTAGCTTCCATAGAAGAAATAGAAGTAGAGGGAGTAGAGAAGGGGGTCCCTCCCTTTGCTTAGACCTGACTGGAAATATAGAACACCTCAAATTCAGGGAAGAGCAGTGGAGAGACTTGGAAAAGAGAAATAGTTTTGACCTCTGCTGAAAGTGAAAAAGCTGGCAGCTGACTCCTTTCCCAGGTGACACAGATACCTCACGTGTGCCCTGCCATAGCCTGCTTGGGTCATGTTGGAAGTACCTGCTTCGAGGTACTGTGCCTTTAAACTGCTTGTCCTAAGGGAAAGGAGAGAATGGAGTTCTGGTAAAAGCAGGCCAGCAGTGCCTTTCCCTTCTTTTTTTTTTTTTTTTTTTTTTTTTTTTTTTTTTTTTTNAAACAAACAAACAAACAAACAAAAATGTGTGCCTAAGAAAAGGTTAGGTTAGATTCATTTGGCAGTGTCAGAGGGCTTGCATCTGGTATGTCATGCAGACAAGGTTCTTTGTTTGAAAACATGAGTACCTAGTTATCTGAAAATTTGGCTATGTAGACTGCATTCTTCCCCAGGAATTTCAAGCATTTCTCATAACCCAGTGTGAACTTTTCAGAAGGTGACAGGGGATTGCAGGGCTCCAGGGATGTAGGATGAGGAGAGGGTAGACTGAGGCAGCCAAAGGAATGATTGTTGGGAGGAAAGCTCCCACCTAAATATTGGTAGCAGTGGGCTATGTTGGTGCACGGTGGTCACCCAGGATAGCATGTGCGTGTCTAGTAGGCTGTATGGATAATTTGTGATAATCTGTGGGCTGAAAACAGCAGACAGGACACGGGCACTGTGCCAGCACAGCTTCACAACTTGCTGGAATCTCACTGTTGGGAGGCCTGCGTTTTTATCTGGTTCCCAGGTGATACCAAGGCCACAGTGGACTTATGTATAATAATAAATCTTAAATCAGCTACAGTGTACTTATGTATAATAATAAATAAATCTAAAAAAAAAAAAAAAAGAATCTGGGCAGTGGTGGTGCACACCTTTAATCCCAACACTTGGGAGGCAGAGGCAGGCGGATTTCTGCATTCCAGGACAGCCTGGGCTACACAGAGAATCCCTGTCTTGAAAAAGAAAGAAAAGAAAAACTAATTTTTTGATTTACTTATTTTATTTTATGTGTATGAATGTTTGCCTGTACGTATGTGTGTGCACCCTGTATGTGCATATGTGTTCATGGTGTCCTTGGAGATCAGAAGAAGGTATCCCATTGGTTATGAGTTCGCCATGTGCCTGCTGGGAATTGAACCCAGGTCCTCTACAAGATCAACAAGAGCTCTTAACCACTGAGCCACCTTTAGCACAGCCACACCATTGCTGAAACCTGGGTCTCTCACTGGAAGACCTGCATTCTTGATGTTGTTTGGCCTACATACAAGATTCCTGGAATAAATGTTTATTGTCTACATGTTTGTGTTTTAAGTCATTGTTTAGAACGTAATGGTCCATGATTAAACCTCAGAATGGGGACTTAGTGACAGTTCTTCTGTGACACAGCTATTCCAGAGCAATCTAACTATGATTTTGATAATATCTTTGAATTTATTATTTGTTGTTGAGTTCTTCTAGTATCTTGGAATTAAGACCCAGTGCCTTGGATCAGTTATGTAACTAGGTTATTAACAATGGAAAATCAGCAGAAAAAGCAAGCTTTAAAAATAAAACTCACGGGGCTGGTGAGATGGCTCAGCGGGTAAGAGCACCCGACTGCTCTTCCGAAGGTGATAAGTTCAAATCCCAGCATCCACAT
This sequence comes from Mus minutoides, assembly GCA_902729485.2. Taxonomy (NCBI): domain Eukaryota; kingdom Metazoa; phylum Chordata; class Mammalia; order Rodentia; family Muridae; genus Mus; species Mus minutoides. The sequence goes on from LR754185.1 coordinate 43,674, forward strand.
AGTGGCTCACAACCATCTGTAATGAGATCTGGCGCCCTCTTCTGGAGTGTCTGAAGACAGCTACAGTGTATTTACATATAATAAATAAAATAAATCTTTAAAAAAAAAATAAATAAAACTCACATTTTCAGATGGGATCTGATTCCCAGGCAGCCCTTAACTGTATTTACAATTGCCTCTTGGTACTCAAGCACTATGCCCTCTCTGGAAAGCCTAGACCCTCAACAGTGGGCTTCAGAACTTAGGAAAGAGAACATGGTATCTGTGTTGCATGGACACAGCTCTGGAACCCAGCACTTGGAAAGCTTAAGCAGAAAGATTATTGTAAGTTTGAGGCCAGCCTGGGCTACATAGTTACAGTTTACTCTGGCCATGTTGTGAGACCCTTGATTTAAAAATCCCAAATCATAGTAAACCAAAACAATATAGTAAACCAAAACAACAACTCGGTTGTTGTCAGATCTTTGACCACAGGGAGAACAGAGAAAAAAACCCATCAGCAACAAAAGTCAAAACCAAAAAACCTCCGGACTGTAGATAGTCCTTGAAAAAGATGTGGCATTGTTGTCATCCACGGGCAGTGTGTGACTGCTCTGTGTGCAGTGTTTCTGAGTGATTGGCCAAAGTAGGATTGACAGCCTCCTCATCTGTTTCTTCAGGGCAGTTAGCTCCAGTAGGTTAAGAGCAGACTCTCAGGTCACTTGTCTGGGTTACTGTCAGCAGTAGAGCTGTTCCATGCTGGTTGCTCTGTGCTCTAAGGTTGCCCTGGCCACCTCAGGTGTTCATGAGTTGCTAAACTGAATAAATCTTATCCCTAAGTAGCCATATAATAGGTTGTATGGTTTGTTGAATTAATATCATAGTGTAATGATAGTCATATTTACATGCCCAAGAGACTACTTGGTGGCAAGCAGGCCACAGTACTGTGAGTTTGTCCATGAGGATGGACAGACAGACAGATGAGGAGAGCCAGGCTGCTGTCACCACACAGGACAACCAGGGCACAGAGGACTGCAGGTGTGAATGTGCCTCCTTTGCTCGCTCGTTGGCATTTTGGGGGCATTTTTGTTGGCATTTTTATTTTGGGGAAGGGCGATAGTGAAGGTTTTGCTGTGTTGTCTTATGCTGTCCTCAGTCTGGCCTTGTGTGCCAGGTTATTGTCACATTTGAGGTCACGTGCCCACTATGACATCACCTATGGGACTTTATAGACTGGTGTGGAAACTACCAAGTTCCAAATGGCAGGTTTGAAATATGTGCTTGCTAGAAAAATAGAAATCTAGATTAAAGTATAAGGTAGAAAGTGCGAGCCGATACCACCCAGTTTTGTATTTCCCCCTTGGCCTGGTGAGATGGCTCAGCAGCTAACTGTACAAGTCAGGCAACTTGAATTTGATCCCAGATCCTCGTGACTTTTGAAAGTTCTTTTCTGAGTGCCACAGGATAGATGGATGCCAGGTGCTTAGACTCACACATACTGAATGCTCCCTCCCCACACAAAAACTTAAACATTTTAGATAGATATTTTATATCTGTCTGTGTGTCCATCCATCGAATAAGAGGTATGCTTTCATGCCACCGAAAGTTAGGGACCGATTGAGCCTCAAACCAGCACAGTTGGGGACCATAACTGTGTCTGTTGTTCATTGTCCCACGGTTAATCATTTTGAGACAGTGTCATGGAGCCCAGGCCAGCTTGAAATTGAGCTTGCTAGCTAGGCCACCACAGATGACCTTGAACTCCTCATCTTCGTAATGTGTCTCCCAGGAGCTGGAGAAACGGGCCTGGACCACCATACCCAGTTGATGTGCTGCCAAGATTTGACCCCAGGCTTCATGGCTTGCTAGACAAAAGCATTCTTACAGCCTTTTCCCTGTTCTCTTGAGACAGCCTGTCTGTCTAGCACAACCCTCTCTGTGCTCAGAATTCTCCTGCACACTCCTCCGGCTGGGATCATTTTGCAGGCAGGTGCCATCACTCGGGGATGTCCTGGAAGTCTGGACAAGTGTGTCATGCAATTCTCAGAAAAGCCATGTCACCTACGGAGCTCTCCCTGGGCTCTGCATTCTCCTCTATGCCCATACCCATCTTTTTCTTGTCTTTTCTCAAAATGCTTGGTATAGTTTTAAGGTTCATGTCAGAATAGTTAGGATAGTTTTTGTTTTAGGATTTAGGGGAGGTTTAAGATTATGCTTTAGAAGTTTAGCAAACAGATAGCAGAACTCTGTTCTGAGCGGTGAGCCCAGCTTATTCTGGTGCTTGTGCTTTCCGGGACTTGGGAGACACAGTCCAACGTTTAAAGTGATTTTTGTTCTAGTTGTTGTTTTGTTTTCTCGAGAAAGGGTTTCTTTGTCTGGGATCTTACTCGGTAGACCAGGCTGGCCTCGAACTCAGATCCCCCTGCCTCTGGGCTTTATGAGTGCTGGGATTAAAGGTGTGTGCCACTACGTCCCGGTCTTTAACGATAGTTTAACCAGTTCAGCTGTATGTGTAGACTGGATCACTAATCTATTGCTGTTTATTCCCTCACAGGTAACACAAGTAGCAAGACAGCCAGGACCCCCCACCCCTTCCCCTTACTCAGCACATGAAATAAGCAAGGGGCACCCCAGTCTTGCGGCCACGCCCCCGGGACATGCATCGTCCCCTGGACTCTCTCAAGTAAGAACTGCAGGCTTTATTTTGTTTTCTATTTAAACGACATCTCCTTGTAATCTTTGTCTTTTCGTTTGGCAGTTAGTGCAAGGCTCTTAAAGGCTCAGGCCACCTTGTCCTTGTGTCTGCTGGCGCTGGTTCCTATGCTTTTCATCTTAGTAGTTAAAGAAGAAACAATTTATATTTAGTTTTTCTTATTTACTTAAGAAATTGAACCCT
>LR754185.1:47098-81448 GCA_902729485.2 Mus minutoides
TCAGACAGGGTTTCTTTGTGTAGCCCTGACTGTCCTGGAACTTACTTTTGTAGATCAAGCTAGCCTCAAACTCCGAGATCTGCCTGCCTCTGCCTTATGGGTGCTGATATAGAAAGGTAACCTGCTTGAGTAGATAGTGTTCCCTTCCTGGTTCTCTGGGTAGCTCTGTACCTTTTCTAAAGGGAGTGGTGTGACCTGCTGAGGGCTCTGGTGGCCAGTCTACCCTTTGGAGCTTGCTGCAATTCTCCCTTTGTGCTGGTGAGGGAAGGCTGTGCTCAGGAAGGATCTCTACTAAAAAGCTGCCAGCATAGTTAGCAGTTTGCTGCTGGGCTCTGCTGCCTGTAGCTAGCTAGCTTTTGCTACTTTGTGAGTTCCTCTTTCTTCCACCCTTTCAACCCGGTAACACTAGAGAAACATAAAAGAGAAAAGAGGATAGAGAGGAAAGGAAAGAGATCCCTTGATATAGTTAGGTTCCAAAATGGAGGGGCTTTATAGTTAGGTTCCAAAATGGAGGGGCTTTATAGTTAGGTTCCAAAATGGAGGGGCTTTATGGTTCGACTACTTCCTGCTGATGGGGGCTTTTCGAGTTCCTTGGGGCAGGTTTGATCTTTGCTGTCAGGATAGCTAATTTCTTCTCTTTGTTTCTTCTTTGAGCACATACATCTATTTAAGAAACTGCAACCAACAACCTTTCGGGCTTTAGCATTTATATACCTTCTAAAAACTCCAGAATTCCAAATGTCACATAGTCACACTATCACAGAAGCTATCTACAGTTGGCAGAATCACGACTCAGATAGAGCACGAGACAAATCATAGTCAGCTGCTGTGGGCAATCTGAAGCAGGCTCATATTCTCACACCTAGGATTAAAATGAAAACATAGTCCTGTAATGTTTCTATATTTTTAAAAAGAAACCAAGATTCCCAAATTTTCACTACAGCTGTTTCCCATACCTGGACAGAACAAGGTGTGCCTATCAGGGGATCTGTGTAGGAGAGAAACCAGGGTTTGGAGCCACCATCAGGACTGCAGGAGCCAGAAGGCAAAGTCTCCTGCAGTGTTGCCTGTGTAGCATCCTCCATAGACAACAGTGTGCCAGCTGAGATGCTGAAGTCTTTATAGAGCCAGATTCATTGTCCCATTGTGGGCAAAGCTGAAAGGCAAGCAAGCGGCAGTGGGCAAATAAGGTGAGCGCTCCTTAGCGCCACAGCTGCCTCGGAGCTCTTCAATTTCCAGGAAGTTGGGGCTTGCTAGGACTGCACAGTTTGCATTCAAGAAAGGACCTGTTCTGGCCCATGTCAGTTGCATGGACACAGGAGCCATTCTTTTGCCGTTCATCTAGCTCTCCTTAGATGCTAGAACACATGAATAGCCAGGAAGCCAGGAATAGGCTGCCAGTTACTGCCCTGGTGGTTTTATTGTCTGTCTGTGAGATTGCACCTGATTTGTTGAGTTACCCAGAAAGTAAGTAAGAGTGTGTGTGTGTGTGTGTGTGTGTGTGTGTGTGTGTGTGAGAGAGAGAGAGAGAGAGAGAGAGAGAGAGAGAGAGAGAGATCGAGCAAGTGCTTGTGTGTGTGTTTCTGGGGGGTGAGAGAGCGTGTGTATGCATGTGTGGGAGGGATAGGGAAATATTAAGCGCTTGTATGTGTAAGCGCATGCACATTTGCTCCAGGCAAATGTATTCGCTAAGCTACTTTCCAATCCTCTGTTCATGAACCGTTTTGAAGCAGGGTCTCGCTGAGTTGTTCACCAGCTGTCTTATGCTGCAGTCCTCCCGTTTCTGTCTCTCCAGTAGCAGAAATGAGAGGTTTTGCCACTAGGCCTAGCTTTTTATTTTTTTATTATTAACACAACTAATGATTTTACTTAGTGGAAACTTTTGTATATTTAAAATTTTTCATTTTTATGAGGAAAACAAAGTAACAATTTTATGACTGACAAGTTTTTTCCTAATCATATCTTGTCAAAATAGATGAATGTTAAATTTTCTTAAAAAACGAAAACAAAGGAAAATTTACAGTTTTTATATTTCATTTCCATCTTTCTAAAAAGTGTTTTAAATGTATGTGTATGGGTGTTTGCCTTCACATCTGTGCACTTGCGTGTGTGCACCTCTTGGATATCTGGTGCTCAGGATGACAGAAGAGGGGCTCAGATCCCCTGGAACTAGAGTCATTGATGACTGTGAACCACCCGACCGGGTGCTGGGAGCAGAACTTGCATCATTTGCAAGTGCACCAAGTCTCCAGTCCTTCCTCCCTTCTCCCTTGTGTCTCCAGTGTCTTTGGAGGGAGGGCTGTGTAGAGCCAGCTGGAGCATTGCGAGAAGCTGGGGCATCGCAAGAAGCTGGGGCATCGCGAGACTTCTTGCTGCTATAACACTGACAGCACACATGGTCTCTTGGTGCTGGCTGCTGTTTGCTTGCTTTTGATAATATGTTATACTGAAAAATATATTTGTTGGGGGTTGAGGATTTAGCTCAGTGGTAGAGGGTTTGCCTAGCAAGCACAAGGCCCTGGGTTTGGTCCTCAGCTCTGAAAAAAAAAAAATATATATATATATATATATATATATATATATATATATATATATATATATATATATATATATATATATATTTGTTGACAAAATTTTCAAAAACTTTTGCCTTTTTTTTGTTCTTGTTGTTTGAGCCTCTGTCTTGTGTAGCTCAAGCTTGCTTGGAATTTATCATTTAACTGAGGGGTAGGGCCTTGAACTCAAAGTCCTCCTGTCTTGGTCTCTAATATGCTAGAATTACAGTATATCATCATGTTTGGCTAGAACAAATACAGTCAGCTGTCTTTGCCATTGTTATTAAATAAACATCCTGCTGTCTTGGCTCCTGACTGTAACCCTAATCCTTGGGGGCCAAGTTGGCAGGATCAGGCCAAGTTCCCTAAAAGAGAAGGAAAAAAACCTGAATAGGTTATAAATACCTGAACAACCAAATGGCTTGCTCATGGTATGATGCAGGATTGTGGTGTTATTTCTATTCGTGGTGACTTTATGTGACAGGACTGGGAATTTCCACAGCCTGTCACCTTTTGCCTTTGTTGGCAGGGCACCTGCAGTTATTTATGAAGAAGGACTCTCAGTGAGTCCCTCTTAGTCCTCTCTTCCACCTTGCCTTGAACCAAGCGAAAGTAGCTTTTGGATGCTGATTTCATTGTGCTTTGCCTTGTATTGCACACAGGTGCAAAAATAGCCCAGGGATTAAACCAATTCCATGCTTGCTTTTAAGTGCTGTTGTTAAGAGTAGTGACTAAGTAGTCATTGCCCTGGTTGCACACAGAGACCAAAGGGTAAGTCTCTGCGTGGGAGACCTACACCCTCCACACTGGTGGAACCCACATAGGAAATCTCAAAGGTATCCCGTCAGTGTTGTTGGAAAATGAAGAGACTTTGCAGGAGTCAAACTGATGGTGGCTTCATGGGCGTTCCTCATTATCTCTCTCTGGGCCCCACTTTTGATTGTTGCTCCCCATTTTACCTAAATTCTGTCAGGGCAAAGAGCAGGTTTCTCCAGACACAACTGGACACTTCTTGAGTTTTATCCTCCTTTCTTTCCCTTGGTGTTTTGAGTAAGTTTTTAAAAGCAGTCTTCTTCCTTTCCCCTGCAGCTTTTCCTCAGTGGACACCTGTACTTCCTGCAGATCTGAGCAGCAGCTCGAATCGAGCACTGCCACGTTCTAGAACTCTAGCAGGGCACTCACATGCTTCAGATCTTTATTTTTGGTTTTTGTTTGTTTTTTTATACTTCCAGACCTTGCTATTTCCTCAGAAAAGTCAGCACGTACAGGTGACTTTTGGGAAGGAGAAATACAAGTAGAGTTGTTTTTGTCTGTCATTTGTTAAGAATGCCAGGTGGGGGACCAGTCATCATGTGCCGCAGGTGCTCTGCCACTGAGCCCTGGAGCAGGGTGCATACAGAGAGACTAGGAACACAGCTGGATCACCCCAAGTGCTGGTACTGTTTCTGGCAGAAACACCCTCTTCATGTATGTGTTTGAGCAGGCTGATGGGGTGGACCGGTAGGACTATGGAGGAAAGGTCAGCAGAGGGAACGAGTACCACGGCCATACCGAGTACTGGGCTGAGTTTAATCCAGGTTTGCTGAGAGGAGAGTTTGCAGGGCTGTAAGAGTGGTGAGGTGACTCAGTAAAGGACTGTTGCCTTTATAAGGAAGCAGAGAGGAAGGTATTTTGAAAGCTTGTGAACTGGAAAGAGCAGTAGATAAATGTTTCTTTCCCCTCCTTTTCAATTTTCAAGGCAGTTTCTCCATGTAGCCCTGGCTGTCCTGGAACTCACTCTGTAGAAGAGGTTGGCCTCAGAGATCCTCCTGCCTTTGCCTCCTGAGTGGTGGGATTGAAGCAGGGTGTGGCCCCACTGCCCGGCTTCTCTTCCTTTCTTTTGAGACAACTTCTTGTGTAACTTAGGGCTATTGCTATGAAGAGACTCGTGACCAAGGCACCTCCTAAAGAAGGAAAACATTCAGTTGCGGCTGGCTTACAGTTTCAGGTTCAGTCCATTATCATGGAGGGAAGCATGACAGCGTCTAGGCAGGCACAGTGCTGGAGAAGGAGCTGAGAGTTCTACATCTTGATCCATAGGCAGCTGAAGGAGCCTGGCTTCCAGGCAGCCTGGAGGGCACTAATCCGCACTAGGCTTAGCTTGAGCATAGAACCTCACAGTCCATCCCCGCAGCGACACACTTCTTCACCATCATCCTTCCCGATGGGCCAGAACTATTCAAACTGCCACACATGGCCTCTCAGTCCCGGCCTCTCAGGTGCGAGGGTCGTTTCTAAGCTGTTCACTAGTCCATGGGCCACATTTGCCTTTCTTACATAGAGTAAGTCTCCGGCGATTGAATTGTAGCTTATGGATGACCACTATCTTTGTGTGTGTGTGTGTGTGTGTGTGTGTGTGTGTGTGTGTGTATGTGTGTGTCTGTGTGTCTGTGTGTCTCTGTGTGTATATATACATATATATATATGAAATTATGTTGACGATACTGTATCCAATATTTTGTCATACTTCATTGGTAAAGTTTCTTTGCTGCTCACTGTCCACAGTGCTGCACCCCCGGGGAGCACCGCACTCCATCTTCCTAAGTCCCTGTTACCTCTGATCATGTCTGAGATTGCCCATCCTCTCAAAGACAGGCCACCATAGAGTTCATGTTGGCCTTCAGCAAATAACCCCATCAGTTAAGAAGCATGTAGTTAACAAAACAAAACAAAACATGAGTTTATTGTATCAGCCAAATGCTTTAAATGAGGCTGTTGTACTCTGGAGAATAATACTGACAGAAGCAGCTAGGGAAGGGCAGGACAAGGTGCCAGAGCCAAGACGGAAGTGTTTGGGGGCTGCTTGGGATGCAGTTCAGGACCAAGGTGCGATGCCCAGTATTGATAAAAATATCAGTGTGTTTGGGCGAATAACCAGGCAGCAGACCAGGCTGAGGGGGTTCCACGTGGAGAGGTTTATTGAGTGGGTGGGGGAGGGGGCAGAGAAGAGGAGAAAGAGATAGAGGGGGGAGAGAAGAGAGAGAAGAAGAAGAGGACAAAGAGAGCGAGGAGGGGGTGTCTTCCAAATTTATAGGGAGAATGACGTCACACCATTGAGGGTGGAGACTGAGCCAGGTGGGCTGTGGGATTGAAGGTGGTTGTCCTGGCAACGCAGGTAGGGGGATGCCCAGTGTCACAGGGTGTTCTTCCCTGTCAGTTCTGGAGTTTGTATGAATTCTCTGATACCATTGCCTATAACCCCAAGTTATTCCTTAACGTGAAATGTCCACTTGGTACTTTTTGTTATTTTTTCCTGATGTTGTTCCCTTAGTTTTAAAAGATGAATGACCTGGAGAAGGAAATGCTGTCCAGGGTGTAGTTCCCTGTGTTCAGGGTCACTTGATTCTCTGTTCTTAGGGCGTCTACTTAGGGAATGTGGTTGCTTAGGCATTTGTCAGCAGACTTGGTTTTTGTTTGTTTGCCTGCTTGTTTGAGAGTTTTGCAGTATAACCCAAGCTTTCTTGTGTTCCCCATCCTCCTGCCTCATCCTTGCTAAGGCCGGGATTACAGGTGTGTGCCACGGTGTGTGTGCCACGGTGTGTGTGCCACGGTGTGTGTGCCATGGTGCGCCACTGTGCCCATGCCTGCCTACTGCAGAGCCTCTTACTTTGCACATGCCTGAAGATTTTTCTTTTTTTAAGAAGCTTGAGCAGGTTTACTGAGACATATTTTGAGTTACCAAGCAGACAATTAGTATTTGAACAACAGTTGTCAGTAACCACTCCCCTGTAGTGAGGGAGGTCAGCTGTCCAGTTGCCATGTTTAGGAAGTGACTAAAAATTCTGACTGCTGTTAAGGGTTCAGAGAGGACTTCCTGGTTCACATTGGAAATGGAGAATGTGGAAACAGAACTGGTGACTCAGAAGCCAGCTGGCTCATTTACATAACCATTTGGCAACCTTTAGAAAGGCAAGGAAGGCGGCCTGGAAGCTAGCCCAGAAAGATCTGACCAGGAAGGGCCAACCTGCAGGTATCATTGTTTCTTGTAGGTTGAGAATGGTTATGACAACTTCAACTTCAATAATGGCAGAAGGTTAAATAAACCATTTGAAGACAAATGCCAAAGTAGTAGGAAGAAGGATTATAAAGTTTCTTAGTATTTATATAAAAAATGAAACATCAAAAAGTTGGGTACATATACAAGGGATTTTTGTCTTCCACTTAGCTGGTCCTAATTCTTAAAAGCTGTAAGGAGGGGCTGGTGAGATGGCCCAGCGGGTAAGAGCACCCGACTGCTCTTCCGAAGGTGATAAGTTCAAATCCCAGCAATCACATGGTGGCTCACAACCATCCGTAACGAGATCTGGCTCCCTCTTCTGGAGTGTCTGAGGACAGCTACAGTGTACTTACATATAATAAAATAAAATAAAATAAAATAAATCTAAAAAAAAAAGCTGTAAGGAATGAAGACTTGTTGGAGAGTGGCTGGCTCTTTGAGAAGGATAACATCACACTGGACAGAAGTACTATGAGGGCTCTCTAAGGAGTGCTCTGTCTTTAGGAGTCAGAAGGACAGATTCTAAAACACATCCGGTCTTACTCAGATTAGATCTGGGCGGTAGACAAGTGGATCTCTGGAAATATTAAAGTAATTGTAACTAAAAGCTGTTCTTCCCAGACCCTAGAGCTCGAACTGTTCACGGCAGAGTACAGGCCAGTATTTATGGGCAATCTTGTACCAGATTGCCATTTCCAAGGTAAGAGCTGGTTGGTCAATACTGTAGGTGTCTAGGGGACCCTGTAACACAGGTGTGGTTATTTCTATCTTGGAGATTGAGAAGGAGTGATCTGACAGGTGGGAGAGCATCTTTGGGAATCGGCCAGCACCCCCAGTTCCCAGCTTCTGTGTATTTTTTCTGGTGCTCAGAATTGAACTTAGTGGCCTCACCCACGTGAGGTAAGTGCTCCACCACCAAGCCACATTCTCAACTTGCACTTCCCTGTCTCCACACTTCCTTATAGTCTCAGAGTTCACTAGCACATTTCCGTTCAGGTTCATTTTTAGATAAGCAAGGCTTTTAAAACTCATTCTGGAAACACAAGTACCATTCACAGTATGGTCTTTGAAATACCATTTCCGGGCTGGAGAAGATGGCTCAGCAGTTAAGGGCACTTGTTACTCTTTCTGGAGGTCAAAGTTCATGTCTCAGCACCCATGTCAGGTGTTTCACACCATCTGTAACTCAAGCTGCAGGCAATCTGACATCTTCTTTTGACCTGTGAGCTAAAGTACACTGTACATATATCCTGTACCCATGTATGTACACACAGATACACACAAATTTGAAAAAGAAAAATGTTTCATAATGTTTTAACGTTGGGAAATGGCTCCATAGATAATTCCTTGCTGTTCAAGCCATAAGAACTCCTTCTAGCACCTTCATTAAAAGCTGGGTGTGGCGGCATTATGTTTCAGGGTCTGGGTAGCAGGGACGGCAGGATCCTGGGCCTCATTGGCCAGATGTCTAACCATTTGGTGAAATCTTTGTTTGGTGAGAGACCCCATCTGAAGAAATAAGAATGAGAACGATGGAGGATGATAACCTGATGTTACCTCTGTCTTCTATACAGGTGCACATGTGCACACACCTGCATATGCACACATGTGGGCTGCACATTCTTCACACAAAATAGAACAAGTATGTTTTAGTTTTTAAGCAGTTAACATGAAACACCTTGCTCAACAATGGGCTTTTATAATAACTTATCTGCACATGGATGGTGGTAGCGGTTCATGCTCTTTTATCCCTCGGAGGCAGAGGCAGGCATATTTTCAAGTTTGAGGCCAGCCTGGTCTACAGAATTCCAGGACAGCCAGGGCTACACAGAGAAACCTTGATTGAAAAACCAAAAAACAAAAATATTTTAAAACAACGGAAGAAGAGTTCTGGGACTCCCAGAAGATTGTCTACTGTGACAAATGAAGGGCGGGAGCCCTGGCTGCAGGTGGTTTTGATGAAAGTGATCCAGAGACTAAATAAAGATGGCGGCGGCAGGAAGAAAACAGCACGGGTGAGAGAGAGGGTGGCAGAGAGGACGCAGGCAGTGTTGGTCTAGGCCAGGCACTGGCAAAGCGACGATGTCAACATCTGTGGGTGCCCGCTGGCTCAGTGAACCAGCAGGCTTGTCCGCTTGCACCCGATGTTTCCTAGTGAGAAGGAATTGTGTTCCTTTGTAGTGTGTGCAAACCCTTGAACACTGTTGTTAGTTACTGTTGTGACTCTATGAAGCTCCTTAGGCATAATTGTGGGCATTCACCGTGGCCCAGGGAAAACCATGGCTTAGGTCTGGCCTGGGTGACTGTGATGTGCCCAGACTTGCTGAGGAAGGGGTAGGAAGGTCTTTGCTGCTCTGTGCTAGAAGTGAGCTTACTGAAGACCAGCACAGCCCTGTGCTCGAGACACAATCCATTTCCAGAATTCTGTCAACAAATACGTACCGGTAGAGACATGGCGGTGCTTCCGACGATGCTGTCCCACCTAACTAATCAGAGCGGCGTTTAAGGAAATGCAACACTAGAGATTAAGCTTTTCTGTTTGCTTTATTGATTTTTTTTCTATGGTACTAATATTTCAGTTTTTAGAGTATGGTGTGAAATCCTTTTGCTTTCAGCATTACCGCATTCTAGGATTTGTTGATAATGGTAAATATTTTGACTTGGGTTGCTGAGGGTGACAGGAGCTCTGGGTGGTGATGAGCGACTAGAACGGTGTCAGTCTGGTGAGGACAGTGCTCATTAGCTGTGGGAAGGTCACAGGAAGAGTGACTGGATAGCTTTAATGCCGACTAAATACATACTGTGCCTTAAGTGGTTTAATTGCCTAAAACATTCACTCAAAGCTCCCACAAGCTTTGAGTTAAGGAGAATAGTATTTGTGGCAGATAACATTTAAGACACAGCCCTTCACGTTTGTATAGTGTCCCTCCTGTCGCAAAGCAGCTTCATTCAGCAACAAATAACCTCTCCACTGGGGCCCTGTTGAGAGGCCCGGAGAGAAGCAGAGTGCTACATTTTATAAAAGTTGTGGGAAGAACTTCCTCCAGTTAGATAACTGAAAAGAGATTGGTTCCACATCTTGCTGGATTCTCTGTGGGCTGCGGAGCCCTCCAGCACAGCCAGGATGTAAGGGTTTGCCTAGGCGCCTCTGCTGCTGCTGCAGGGTTGTAATGTCAGCACTTTCAACAGTTGTCCTGAGATTGAGACCCACTGCGGCTAAATGGTGAGTCCTGCCTTTTTTTTTTGTTTGTTTGTTTTTGTTTTTGTTTTTGTTTTTGTTTTTGTTTTTGTTTTTCGAGACAGGGTTTCTCTGTGTAGCCCTGGCTGTCCCGGAACTCACTCTGTAGACCAGGCTGGCCTCAAACTCAGAAATCCACCTGCCTCTGCCTCCCGAGTGCTGGGATTAAAGGCGTGTACCACCATGCCCTGCAAGTCCTTGCCTTTTAAACAAACAAACAAACAAACAAACAAACAAACAAGAGTTTTATATTTAAAAAGAAAGCTCAGTTACCACTTTACTAAGTCATTTCCCCAGCACATCATATAAAAAATAATGAACAGGGCCAGGTCTGATGGTGCATACCTCTAATCCCAGTACTTGGGAGGCAGAGGGAGCCCCGAGCTTTGTGAGTTCTAGGTCAGTTTGAGTGTTGGAATTAAAGCCAGTGGTATTGAAGTTCAACAGATTTTTAGGGCCTTAAAAAAAAATCTCTTTTAAGTTTTTTTTTTTTTTTAAAGATTTATTTTATTTATTATATGTGAGTACACTGTAGCTGTCTTCAGACACTCCAGAAGAGGGAGCCAGATCTCGTTACGGATGGTTGTGAGCCACCATGTGGTTGCTGGGATTTGAACTTATCACCTTCGGAAGAGCAGTCGGGTGCTCTTACCCGCTGAGCCATCTCACCAGCCCCCTTAAGTTTTTTGATACTTTATTTTTGCTAAAAGTCTGTTAGTGTGGCTCTCGCTGTAGTTGCTATAATCTGTTTCATAGTACATTTTAAAGTGTTTGTTTGCATGCATGGTATATGCATATGTATGGTCATAAGAGGTCAGAGGAAACTTTTTTTGTTTTGTTTTGTTTCGTTTCTGTATAGCTCTGGCTGTCCTGGAACTCACTCTGTAGACTAGGCTGGCCTCAAACTCAGAGATCCGCACCAGCACTGCCTGGCTAGTCAGAGGAAACTTTATGGACTTAATCCTCCCCTTTCACCTGTGTGTGGTTTCTGTGGATGGAACCCAACCTACCAGGCTTGCTAGCATCTTCCCCACTGCCGCTATGATGGTCTTTAAAACAATCACCAAACGCACTCTTCAGGCAAAACTGTGTACAGATAGTGCATTAGAAATCAATAAAGTCAGGCTGGAGAGATAGCACAGTGGATCAGAGCACTGACTGTTCTTCCAGAGGTCCTGAGTAGTCAAGGGTCATTGGTGTACCACCGAGTGTTGGTAGACATTACCCTAGACTACGGGAGAAGACCACACAGACTTCTGTCGATGTCACATGAGTATGTGTCTTTTATTTAAAATTTTTTTAATTATCTCAGTAATTTCAATCACTGGAACCGTACAGAACTTTGTGTTCGAACAATTAGTCCCTTGGAAGGGAACTTGTTTTGGCGGCCTTTCCGTTGCGTCCGGAAGTGTAGATAGTGGACTTCTGCTCTCTGCCTCTGCCAGTCAGTCCTCAGGCTGCTCTCGTGGATTTGCAGTTAGTCCATAGCTAAGCAGGTAATCAGCTTCTGCAGATATATATATAGGCTTCTCTTTGCTCAGGTGTGGGGGTGCACTGCATGTGGGGAGGCCAGAGGTTATCTGTGGAGTTGCTTCTGAAGGGCTGAAACGAGGTTTCCAAGGCTGACCATTCAGAACCATGTCGCCATCCTTGATTAAGTTAGTTACTTTTTGGCGTTTGAAACTGTGAGTTCTTTATATAGTGGCCTGTTAGTCCCTTCTGGATGCCTTACAGATTTTCTCCAGTGCTGTGGGCTGGACTCCCACAGGATCATTGCTTCCTCTGTGTGCAGAGGCCTTCTTCTCAGTGCTCTTGGGCCTTGCTGTTACTTTAGGAGCAGTGATGGCCATTTTCAGAAAGTTTGCTCTGTACCAATGTCTTAAAGTGGCTTTGTCCCCTAGTAGTTTCAGAGTGGCTGAGTTGGGCGTTTGACCCAGCTTTGATTTAGCTTTTGTCCATGGTATGAGGTAGAGAAGCAGACGCCTGTCTTCATCCTTTTCTGGGTAGGTGCATGGTGGCAGTGTGCCTGCCCCAAGGCTGCGTGGCTCCTCACTGCGCAGCACTGACATGACACTGCAGGCTGGCACATTTCTGCTTCAGTCAGCACTGGCTTTGAAAACACTGCCCCTTCCTCTTGGAAGGGTCTGGGTACCCTTTCCAGAATGTTTGCCCGTGGATTTGTTTGTTTTCTGGGCGCCTCACCTCAGTCTTTGTCAGTAGGCTTGTTATTACGACATCACTACTCTGATTTAGTTTTTGTAGATCTGTGATAAGATTTCAAGCGGAGGAGTGTGACTACCCAGCTTAGTTCTTTTAATGGCTCTTTTTGCTGTTTGGAGTCCTTGGAGGCCGACACCAGCACTCAGATGAGCTTTCTGTTTCTAGAGAGCCTATCATTAGGCTTTGATGGTAAATATGCTGAGCCTGGGCATCAAGGTCTGATTATAGGTAGCATTTTCTGCTTTCCGTAGCTTCCGTTGTGACCTTTGTAGTTTTACTTGTAAGTCTTTCACTGTTTGAGTTTGGTCACCACTTCGGAATCTTATCTTTTTTTGTTTTGTTTTGTTTTTTTGGTTTTTTGGTTTTTCAAGACAGGGTTTCTCTGTATAGCCCTGGCTGTCCTGGAACTCACTTTGTAGACCAGGTTGGCCTCGAACTCAGAAATCCGCCTGCCTCTGCCTCCCGAGTGCTGGGATTAAAGGCGTGCGCCACCACGCCTGGCTCCGGAATCTTATCTTTATAAATACTTTATAAACGAAACTTTCTATTTTTCTATTCAGATACTTGGATCTCCACATTGGTTTTGTATGTTGACTTTGTATCCTACTCTACTGAAATTTTAGTTCTGATAGTTTGTATGGCCTCTGTATGTGTGTGAGTGGGGGATATGGAGATGCCCTGGGGTGCGCCTTTATCCTGTCTGTTTATGTCGACCACCGAACTCAGGGCTTTGCAATAAACTGAAAGTGCTGAGATGTAGCCATAGCCTTTCTTTCCTTTTTTAAAAAAATATATATATTTTAAATTTTTATTAGATATTTTCTTCATTTACATTTCAAATGTTATCCTGAAAGTCCCCTAAACCCTCCCCCATCCCCGCCCTGCTCCCCTACCCACCCACCTCCACATCTTGGCCCTGGCGTTCCCCTGTACTGGGGCATATAAAGTTTGCATGACCAAGGGGCCTCTCTTCCCAATGATGGCCAATTAGGCCCTTCTAACCCTATAGGTGGAAGAACAATATGAACTATTTATTTATTTATTTATTTATTTATTTATTTATTTATTTATTTATTATATGTAAGTACACTGTAGCTGTCTTCAGACACTCCAGAAGAGGGCACCAGATCTCGTTATAGATGGTTGTGAGCCACCATGTGGTTGTTGGGAATTGAACTCAGGACCTTTGGAAGAGCAGTCAGTGCTCTTAACTGCTGAGCCATCTCTTCAGCCCTAGCCACAGCCTTTCTAAGGTTTTCTGCATCACTGGGAAGATGTTTTCTTTTTCTGTGAGATTAAAAAAAAATGTCCTTTTCTCTTCTCTTTGCTGGATCCTCCTCTATCTGCAGGCAGGATCCTTCTCTCTCCTGATCTTCAGGAAAAGTGCTTAGATTTTTCCAGTGAGTGTGATGTGTGTTGTGTTTGGATGTGGCTTGTAGTGTGCTGAGGCAGGTTCTAGTCCTCTTTCCCGAGCTTTTCAATTGAATGTGAGAATGTGCTGTCCTTTGTGAAGGGTTTTGGTCTGAGTCAGTTTGTGCACTTAAGTGCAGGTCCTGCTCAGGCCAGAAGAGGGAGTGCTCAGCTCCCTCGGAGCCACTGTACCTGGGTGCTGGGGACTGAATTCAGGTCCTCTGAAAGAGAGTAGTGGCTCTCCAGCCCTGCCGCTTTTTTACACAGTGGATTGATTTTGTGCACAGTATTTTAAGCTTCACCACCACTACATGGGATTATTTCTGGAATACAGGAATGATTCAATATTGAAAACTGATCATGGCAGCCTGTCCCACAAGCATAAAGAGTGACAGACAGTGATCAGTTCAGCTGACACAGAAACACTTCCCAGCGCCAGTGCCCTGCTCTGACAGGAACACTCAGTTAACACAAGGTAGACGGGAACTACCTCAACAGAGTTGAAGCCTCATTCGGAAGCTCCACAGTGAGTGTCTCCCTTAATGATGAACCTGTACTGTCAGGTTGTGTATCTACTTGACACAAGCTTGAGTCATCAGAGGAGGAGGCTTCTCAGTGAGGAAATGCCACCATGAGATTCAGCTGTAGCATTTTCTCAGTTAGTGATCAGTGGGGGAGGGCCCAGCCTTTTGTGAGTGGTGCCATCCCTGGGCTGGTGGTCCTGGGTTCTGTAAGCAAGCAGGTTGAGCCATCCATGAGGGTGCAGGCCAGTAAGGAGGGCCCCTCCATGCCCTGCATCAGCTCCAGCTTCCAGGATCCTGCCCTCCTGGAGTTCTTGTCCTGGCTTCCTTCCATGGTAATGCCACGGAAGTGTAAGCTGAATTAACCCTTTCCTCCCAACTTGCTTGTTGGTCTTGGTGTTTCACCAAAGCAGTAGAAACCCTAATTAAGCAGCTAAAGAGTAGAAACAGGATGTCTATAGTCACCTCAGATTTTCTCTCTTAAAAAAATAATTCATAGACTGGGTGTGATGACAATTGTCTTTAATCCCAGCACTGAAGAGCCAGAAACAAGCAGACAGATCTCAGTGAGTTCAAGGCCAGCCTAGTCTAGTTAATGAGTTCCAGGAGAGCTACAGAAAGAAACTGTGCCTCAAAAAAGAAAACAAAAACAAACAAAATTCATAGAGATTTTTGTATCATTAAAGTAGCCGTGTACCCAACAGGAAATAAACTCAATAGTCAAGGAATGTATGCCTCATTCTTTGACATTGTCTGTCTTTCTACTTCATCGTAATGTTTTAATGAATGTATGTACATGTCCCACAGCCTGTGTCTGCAGGGCAGAGGACAGTTTGTAGGGGTCAGTATTGTCCAGTGTCCATCTGCCTTGCCATCTCATCTTTAAAGATTCTTTTCTTTTGCCTAAGTAACGAATCTCCCTCTCCCCCCATATATAGTTATTTGGTCTTTATCTAAAGTGATCTTTTGTCTCCTAAAAAGTCTGGCTTCGTGTCTCTGACTAATAGCTTACTCTGGTTGACTCTCTGGTTTCTGCTACCTAGTTTTTATGTTTTTTTTTTTGACAGTTACAGTTTAACATAATATGAATAAATGTATTCTTTACACTTAAAAATCCAGCTCAGAGAAGGTATCTATTGAGAAGGACTCAAGCAAGAATAAATGTGTGTTCTGGAGAAACAAACTAATGTGGCTGGGCAGAGGCCCCAAGGACGACAGTCTGCAGGGTCCTGGGCCCAGTGCTGTATTTTTGGCCATTCTGTCCCATGCTCCCCTCAGGAGTGGTAGAGCGTGTTGGAATGTGTTAGGTGCCCTACTGATTTCATACGTTGGTCTTAGCTTGTGGTGCATAAGTGTGTTATATGTATGCACGCACACAGTTGTGGGTCAGTTCTCTCCTTCCGCTGTGGGTTCTGGAGACCAGACCCAGGTTGTCAGCCTGTTCAACCATCTTGTTTTCTAGCTCTCCTTAGTATATTGTTTATCATCTTCACCTTTGTCCAGGTTCACTGCAGGTACCACACTTGAGCCTTTAGCTGAGTCTTACTGCTTTTGTGTAATAGTTGCTTCGTTAAACACATCTGAGGACAGCACTGCTTCATTGAACTTCTGTTTTAGGATTGTAGTCTAGCCCTAAAACCTTGTTCTATTTCACCTCATTCTGACTGTGGAGTGTCCTGTCCAGTGCCCTGTGCACCCCTCCCTCCACCCGTTAGTTCCAGCTTAGGTGGTGTGCTCTCCTGTTTTAGGACTGTGTTCTGCTCTCCTGTGTCAGGACTGTGTTCTGTGCCCTCCTGTGTCAGGACTGTGTTCTGTGCCCTCCTGTGTCAGGACTGTGTTCTGTGCCCTCCTGTGTCAGGACTGTGTTCTGTGCTCTCCTGTGTTAGGACTGTGTTCTGTGCTCTCCTGTGTCAGGACTGTGTTCTGTGCTCTCCTGTGTCAGGACTGTGTTCTGTGCCCTCCTGTGTTAGGACTGTCTTCTGTGCCCTCCTGTGTCAGGACTGTGTTCTGTGCTCTCCTGTGTCAGGACTGTGTTCTGTGCTCTCCTGTGTCAGGACTGTGTTCTGTGCCCTCCTGTGTCAGGACTGTGTTCTATGATGCTCTTTGTTGAGTGTCCCCAAAATGCTGCTCTCCTTTCCCTGATGACTGGCAGGAAGGTCATTGCTTGCTACGTAGTCACTGATGGACCTGCCTGGAACCTCCAGTGACATTCTCGCCTTTGGACATTTTTGCTACTTCTCCACATGCCCTCCACAATCTGCTTTTTCTAGATGTTTCCTGACTTGTGAATCAGTTGTGCAGCCGATACACCCCGTCCCGTCCCTCTATCTCACAGCGCTCACCAACCAACCAACCAGAATTCTATATATTGCTGGATTGCTTCTCTTACTCTGACCTGAGGAAAAAGACTTTGGGAACCAAATGCTGACTACTGGTGATGGAATGAGCATCTTCATGGGAAATGGAAGCAGCTTTGCTCTAGAGCAGTGCCTTAGGGATGCACAGATGCCCGGGTCTGGTACTTACCTCCCTGGTGGGGATACGGTGTGGCTGTGTTGAGGAGTATTGCCAGCCTGGCAGGCTGCTGGTTTCTATATCACTAAGAACTTAATGAATAGATTAGGATAGGGGCAGAGCCCTGATGTGCTTGCTTAAGCTGGTCTCTGTCATATACGATGGCTGTCGTTTTGGGCACAGTAGGAAACTGACTTAGTGGTGGGAATGGGGAAAGCAGCAGAAAGTTATGGTATGGTAGTTGTGGAGAGCCAGGGGTGGGTGACTCAGCTTTTCTCTGGGCCTGCTCATGTGATGTCTGTTTATCCTCAGGGTGAGTTCTCTAGGAGTCACATTACACAGCAGGCCATGTTGACTTAGCCTGCTCAGCCATGGTCTAAATATAACTTGTGTGGGTATTGCTTTGTTTTTATATTTTGTTTAGTTTTGCAAGATGGAAGTCATATTGGAGACCTAGTGTTGAGTGCTTTCCTTTATAAATGATTTTATCTTCCTCCTATACTATTGCTCTACTGTTAGCATTGTGATAGGATATTTAAATATAAAAGAGCAGTGGAGGATAGCGGTTATATTCTCTAAAGGTAATTCGGGAGATACCTTGTCATGTGTTTTCTACTCATGGCCTTTCAGTGCAATCACTGAGGCAACCTTGTGGAGAAGTGCATGTATGTTGTTGCTGAATGTTCTTGCTACTGAATCCTGTGAGTCTCGGGTTCTCCCCGTGCAGAGAGTTTCTGAGCCATGTGCTGAGTGCTCAGCGTGTCCACCATGATCACAATGCCTTTGAGGGCAGGCGCTCTGAGCAGCCCAAGCTCATAACCACCCTTGCATATTCATCTGGGAGACAAGGAGTCGTTGTGATTGACACTTGGGTGCTCCTGCGCTTGGAGGTTCAGCATAAGCAACCCACTAACCTGAGTCCTGTATTATCCTGAAGGGCAGAGGATGCCTGGATTCCTTAAGAAGGAAGCACAGTGTCCTGGTTGCTTAGCGCTTGACTGACTGGGTGTTGGCTCACTGTGCTCGGCTGCTCGCTTACACCATGCACAGTGCCTGGTGCTGATGAAAAGAGAGTTACTATTATTTTACTTAGAGGCAGTGTTTGGCCTGGAACTCACTATATATACCAGGCTGGCCTTGAATTCACAGAGATCTACCTGCTTTTTTGCCTTCTTAGATCTGGGATTAGTGGTGTGTGCCACTACACCCAGTTCATTTCCTGTTTTAGAAGATGGTTAGTCAAAGCTGAGGAGCTGTGTCCCAGCATCACATGGTTAGACTACCCAATGTGACTTCTGTTGCAGCACTTTTTAGTTAATACAGTCCTTAGGAATTTTGTGCTAGCCTAGAATGGCATTTTTATTGCATGTCTTGGGATTGATTTCACATAAATGGGACCTGACTTGGACCCCATTTGAAAGGTGCCTCTGGTTTAGATGTGGTCCCATATATGCTCCTTTCTTAATCAGTGGATCACATATTGGTCCTATTGGATTATAAAATATCTGACCCTGGGGAAATAAGATGGTGGCTCAGTAGATAAAGGCTTGCTGCCAAGCCTGATCTTAAGCTCAATCCCCCCACAGATGGTAGACGGAACGCTGACAGCTGCAGTGCTGTGGTGTGCCAGGGGCACACATGTAATACATACAAAGTTTTTTAAAGGTTCTAAAAAAATGTCTAAGGTTCAGCGTTGTACCCAATTAATTATTTGTTTCAAATAACAAATAATAGAGCTTCAGGTTGTCTCAGGTGCTGTGCTATTACTCAGAGTTGGGGACAGGAAGGGAGATTGCTGTTCTAGCCTCAGCGAGCTTCTCTTGCCCCCCCCAACTGTCATGTGAAGACCATGGCCTCCTTGAATCCTTTTACGTGTCTGTGATGTTTCCTGTTGGCAGAAGGGGCATTTTGATTTTGCTTTCAAATGATACTTCTTGCTTATAAAATGAGAAAAGATTTGCTTTCTAAAATGGGAAAATAGTGTCTCTTGCCTGAATTCCCAGTCTGTCCTTGCAGATAAAAGCTAAGAGCTGTTCCTCGATAGATACAGCGATTGTTTCTGCAGGGTTGTGATGGAACCCAAGGATTTAGGTTTCTGGCAGGCCTCTGCCATTAGAGATGGGCCCAGTGTCTTTCTTCCCAAACTCTGCTTTTCTAGTTTCGAGATTCAGATAAGGTGCTAGTAAGTTGCTCAGACTAAACTTAAAGTCACTTCATGGTCTTTAAATTAGGATTCACCGCCCCATAAATATATTTCTATATGCCATGGTGCTGATGTGTGTGTGTGTGTACACGTGCGCGCGCACACACACACACACTGACCTAGCTCTTTTAAGATTAACTATCTCACTAGACATGGGGGTGCCCACATTTAATCCCTGTACTTGGAGGCAGAGGCAGGAGAATCTCTCTTAAGTTTGAAGTCAGCCTGGTGAATTCCAGGACAGCCCTTGCTGCATGGTGATATCCCCCACTCAGAAACAAAACAAAACAAAACAAAACAAAACAAAACAAAACAAAACAAATGCTTGAGAAATGTAGAATGTTCCATTTGAGCTTGGTGAAAATGTGAATTTTGTCTGTAGACTGCATTTCTAGAACTGCATTTTCAGGTCAAGAAGTTCAGTGCTGTGAAGATTGGGTATTACCCAGCAGCCCTTGCAAGTCAGCAGCGTGGCTGCCCAGTCCTGTTGTGGATGTTCTCAAGCACAGTATTGGGCTTCATCTGCTTGGTATTATTTACTTAAGGTGACAGATTGCCTTAAAACGAGAAATGATGTTTTATTTCCAAGTTACATTTGAGGTACAGCGGGTGCTCTCTGAGTGCTTTCTGTCATCGTTGTTTTTGTCACCTAAATTTGTTGTTTTCTAGTATAAAAGTAGAAAATCTAAGCCGGGCAGTGGTGGTGCCCACCTTTGATTGCAGCACTTAGGAGGCCAAGGCAGGTGGATCTCTGAGTTTGAGGCTACACAGAGAGACTTGTCAGGGGAGGGAGTAGAAATCCATCTTAGTGACATGTGTGGGTTCCATGGGTCTGTGTCTGAAGTCATCGTAACTCATATGCAGTTCCCCTCTTCTCATCTGCCAGTGGAATTCACCCTGAAACCTCAGATTCTGTTTGTCAAAATCTTAAAATAATTAGCACACATTTAAAAGTTGTGTGTAAGTGACTGAGGACGTGTGTGGCCAGCCTGTCTTCAGCTTGCGTTTTGTTAGCAGTTATCTAGGCGAGTACCAAAGTTCAGTGAAACGTGAAGCTAAGGAAAGTCTGAGCAGTCCTCTGTAGGGACAGTGGACTAAAGTCACTGTCCACAGGAAGTCTGTCTGTGCAGTCCCTCTTGGAGGGTGGAATCATTGTTATGGTTCACTAAAGTGTGACACCTCTTTTTTTTCTGTACTATAGCGCCAGATAATTAAGTCTGAGGGCCTTATAGGTGCTAGGCAGTTGTTTTACACTGAGTTTGAACCTGTGAACTAACTTCCTTTCTGCCAGCTTTGTGAGTCATTATAGATCAGTAATTCTTAAAATGATACTTCACTGATCTGTCCCTAGCCAGGTCAAAGCTGGCTTCCACTGGCACTGGCAAGGTGAGTCAGCATGTAAGAGATTTGCTGCCAAGCCTGAAGGACCAGAGTGCCACACACACGGGGAAAGAGAACCAAGTTCTGACTACCACACTACACATTTGGGAGGAGCACTCACACAGTACAGTAATGAAACCTGATTAAAAAATCCAAAGAATGTTCTGGAGATGGTGTGAGGGGTCCGGTGGTGAAGAGCAGGTATTACTCTTGCATAGCATCCAAGGTTCGGTTTCCAGGACCCACACTGGGTGCTACACCTCTGTCCATAACTCTAGCTCCAGGGAGTCCAACACCCTCTTCTAGACTCTGCAGTTACCAGACTCACACAAGCATATACCACACACGGGCACATTCTCACACAGTGAAAACAAAAAGACTATTGAAAAGGACGCTCTGAAGAAACTGGATCAATCATTCACATGGAGGACGTGAATAAGGGCTACAGAGGCTTCCTTTCCTTCTACTGCTCAGAGCACAACAGGAGGACCAGGGCCCAGGTAGACAGATGTTGGCAGAATTCCTTTACCCTGCGCCATTGACAAACACCACCATGTTACTGAGGGTGCAGTAGCTTATGTTGAAACAGAACAGTTGTGTGCCTGTTCTAGAATATATATGCGAGTGCGTGCGCCTTTACTAGATCCTATGCATGTAACTGTTTGTCTCTGTGTGCCTACACCTGGCCCTGTGCTCTCTGTGTTTGTGTGCTNCTCCTGTGTCAGGACTGTGTTCTGCTCTCCTGTGTCAGGACTGTGTTCTGTGCTCTCCTGTGTCAGGACTGTGTTCTGTGCTCTCCTGTGTCAGGACTGTGTTCTGTGCTCTCCTGTGTCAGGACTGTGTTCTGTGCTCTCCTGTGTCAGGACTGTGTTCTGTGCCCTCCTGTGTCAGGACTGTGTTCTATGATGCTCGTTGTTGAGTGTCCCCAAAATGCTGCTCTCCTTTCCCTCATGACTGGCAGGAAGGTCATTGCTTGCTACGTAGTCACTGATGGACCTGCCTGGAACCTCCAGTGACATTCTCGCCTTTGGACATTTTTGCTACTTCTCCACATGCCCTCCACAATCTGCTTTTTCTAGATGTTTCCTGACTTGTGAATCAGTTGTGCAGCCGATACACCCCGTCCCGTCCCTCTGTCTCACAGCGCTCACCAACCAACCAACCAACCAACCAACCAGAATTCTATATATTGCTGGATTGCTTCTCTTACTCTGACCTGAGGAAAAAGACTTTGGGAACCAAATGCTGACTACTGGTGATGGAATAAGCATCTTCATGGGAAATGGAAGCAGCTTTGCTCTAGAGCAGTGCCTTAGGGATGCACAGATGCCCGGGTCTGGTACTTACCTCCCTGGTGGGGATACGGTGTGGCTGTGTTGAGGAGTATTGCTAGCCTGGCAGGCTGCTGGTTTCTGTATCACTAAGAACTTAATGAATAGATTAGGATAGGGGCAGAGCCCTGGTCTCTGTCATATACGATGGCTGTTTTGGGCATAGTAGGAAACTGACTTAGTGGTGGGAATGGGGAAAGCAGCAGAAAGTTATGGTATGATAGTTGTGGAGAGCCAGGGGTGGGTGACTCAGCTTTTCTCTGGGCCTGCTCATGTGATGTCTGTTTATCCTCAGGGTGAGTTCTCTAGGAGTCACATTACACAGCAGGCCATGTTGACTTAGCCTGCTCAGCCATGGTCTAAATATAACTTGTGTGGGTATTGCTTTGTTTTTATATTTTGTTTAGTTTTGCAAGATGGAAGTCATATTGGAGACCTAGTGTTGAGTGCTTTCCTTTCTAAATGATTTTATCTTCCTCCTATACTATTGCTCTACTGTTAGCATTGTGATAGGATATTTAAATATAAAAGAGCAGTGGAGGATAGCGGTTATATTCTCTAAAGGTAATTCGGGAGATACCTTGTCATGTGTTTTCTACTCATGGCCTTTCAGTGCAATCACTGAGGCAACCTTGTGGAGAAGTGCATGTATGTTGTTGCTGAATGTTCTTGCTACTGAATCCTGTGAGTCTCGGGTTCTCCCTGTGCGGAGAGTTTCTGAGCCATGTGCTGAGTGTTCAGCGTGTCCACCATGATCACAATGCCT
The DNA here is from genome assembly GCA_902729485.2 of Mus minutoides. NCBI lineage: Eukaryota > Metazoa > Chordata > Mammalia > Rodentia > Muridae > Mus > Mus minutoides. Next base: position 69,273 of record LR754185.1, read on the forward strand.
TTGAGGGCAGGAGCTCTGAGCAGCCCAAGCTCATAACCACCCTTGCATATTCATCTGGGAGACAAGGAGTCGTTGTGATTGACACTTGGGTGCTCCTGCGCTTGGAGGTTCAGCATAAGCAACCCACTAACCTGAGTCCTGTATTATCCTGAAGGGCAGAGGATGCCTGGATTCCTTAAGAAGGAAGCACAGTGTCCTGGTTGCCTAGTGCTTGACTGACTGGGTGTTGGCTCACTGTGCTCAGCTGCTCGCTTACACCACGGACAGTGCCTGGAGCTGATGAAAAGAGAGTTACTATTATTTTACTTAGAGGCAGTGTTTGGCCTGGAACTTACTATGTACACCAGGCTGGCCTTGAATTCACAGAGATCTACCTGCTTTTGCCTCCTTAGATCTGGGATTAGAGGTTTGTGCCACCACACCCAGTTCATTCCTGTTTTAGAAGATTGTTAGTCAAAGCTGAGGAGCTGTGTCCCAGCATCACATAGTTAGACTACCCAATGTGACTTCTGTTGCAGCACTTTTTAGTTAATGCAGTCCTTAGGAATTTTGTGCTAGCCTAGAATGGCATTTTTATTGCATGTCTTGGGATTGATTTCACATAAATGGGACCTGACTTGGGCCCCATTTGAAAGGTGCCTCTGGTTTAGATGTGGTCCCATATATGCTCCTTTCTTAATCAATGGATCACATATTGGTCCTATTGGATTATTAAAATATCTGACCCTGGGGAAATAAGATGGTGGCTCAGTAGATAAAGGCTTGCTGCCAAGCCTGATCTTAAGTTCAATCCCCCATCTAGATGGTAGACGGAACGCTGACAGCTGCAGTGCTGTGGTGTACCAGGGGCACACATGTAATACATACAAAGTTTTTTAAAGGTTCTAAAAAAATGTCTAAGGTTCAACATTGTACCCAATTAATTATTTGTTTCAAATAACAAATAATAGAGCTTCAGGCTGTCTCAGGTGCTGTGCGATTACTCAGAGTTGGGGACAGGAAGGGAGATTGCTGTTCTAGCCTCAGCGAGCTTCTCTTGCCCCCCCAACTGTCATGTGAAGACCGTGGCCTCCTTGAATCCTTTACGTGTCTGTGATGTTTGCTGTTGGCAGAAGGGGCATTTTGATTTTGCTTTCAAATGATACTTCTTGCTTATAAAATGAGAAAAGATTTGCTTTCTAAAATGGGAAAATAGTGTCTCTTGCCTGAATTCCCAGTCTGTCCTTGCAGATAAAAGCTAAGAGCTGTTCCTCGATAGATACAGCGATTGTTTCTGCAGGGTTGTGATGGAACCCAAGGATTTAGGTTTCTGGCAGGCCTCTGCCATTAGAGATGGGCCCAGTGTCTTTCTTCCCAAACTCTGCTTTTCTAGTTTCGAGATTCAGATAAGGTGCTAGTAAGTTGCTCAGACTAAACTTAAAGTCACTTCATGGTCTTTAAATTAGGATTCACCGCCCCATAAATATATTTCTATATGCCATGGTGCTGATGTGTGTGTGTACACGCGCGCGCGTGTACACACACACACACTGACCTAGCTCTTTTAAGATTAACTATCTCACTAGACATGGGGGTGCCCACATTTAATCCCCGTACTTGGAGGCAGAGGCAGGAGAATCTCTCTTAAGTTTGAAGTCAGCCTGGTGAATTCCAGGACAGCCCTTGCTGCATGGTGATATCCCCCACTCAGAAACAAAACAAAACAAAACAAAACAAAACAAAACAAAACAAATGCTTGAGAAATGTAGAATGTTCCATTTGAGCTTGGTGAAAATGTGAATTTTGTCTGTAGACTGCATTTCTAGAACTGCATTTTCAGGTCAAGAAGTTCAGTGCTGTGAAGATTGGGTATTACCCAGCAGCCCTTGCAAGTCGGCAGCGTGGCTGCCCAGTCCTGTTGTGGATGTTCTCAAGCACAGTATTGGGCTTCATCTGCTTGGTATTATTTACTTAAGGTGACAGATTGCCTTAAAACGAGAAATGATGTTTTATTTCCAAGTTACATTTGAGGTACAGCGGGTGCTCTCTGAGTGCTTTCTGTCATCGTTGTTTTTGTCACCTAAATTTGTTGTTTTCTAGTATAAAAGTAGAAAATCTAAGCCGGGCAGTGGTGGTGCCCACCTTTGATTGCAGCACTTAGGAGGCCAAGGCAGGTGGATCTCTGAGTTTGAGGCTACACAGAGAGACTTGTCAGGGGAGGGAGTAGAAATCCATCTTAGTGACATGTGTGGGTTCCATGGGTCTGTGTCTGAAGTCATCGTAACTCATATGCAGTTCCCCTCTTCTCATCTGCCAGTGGAATTCACCCTGAAACCTCAGATTCTGTTTGTCAAAATCTTAAAATAATTAGCACACATTTAAAAGTTGTGTGTAAGTGACTGAGGACGTGTGTGGCCAGCCTGTCTTAAGCTTGCGTTTTGTTAGCAGTTATCTAGGCGAGTACCAAAGTTCAGTGAAACGTGAAGCTAAGGAAAGTCTGAGCAGTCCTCTGTAGGGACAGTGGACTAAAGTCACTGTCCACAGGAAGTCTGTCTGTGCAGTCCCTCTTGGAGGGTGGAATCATTGTTATGGTTCACTAATGTGTGACACCTCTTTTTTTTCTGTACTATAGCGCCAGATAATTAAGTCTGAGGGCCTTATAGGTGCTAGGCAGTTGTTTTACACTGAGTTTGAACCTGTGAACTAACTTCCTTTCTGCCAGCTTTGTGAGTCATTATAGATCAGTAATTCTTAAAATGATACTTCACTGATCTGTCCCTAGCCAGGTCAAAGCTGGCTTCCACTGGCACTGGCAAGGTGAGTCAGCATGTAAGAGATTTGCTGCCAAGCCTGAAGGACCAGAGTGCCACACACACGGGGAAAGAGAACCAAGTTCTGACCACCACACTACACATTTGGGAGGAGCACTCACACCGTACAGTAATGAAACCTGATTAAAAAATCCAAAGAATGTTCTGGAGATGGTATGAGGGGTCCGGTGGTGAAGAGCAGGTATTACTCTTGCATAGCATCCAAGGTTCGGTTTCCAGGACCCACACTGGGTGCTACACCTCTGTCCATAACTCTAGCTCCAGGGAGTCCAACACCCTCTTCTAGACTCTGCAGTTACCAGACTCACAAGCATATACCACACACGGGCACATTCTCACACAGTGAAAACAAAAAGACTATTGAAAAGGACGCTCTGAAGAAACTGGATCAATCATTCACATGGAGGACGTGAATAAGGGCTACAGAGGCTTCCTTTCCTTCTACTGCTCAGAGCACAACAGGAGGACCAGGGCCCAGGTAGACAGATGTGGGCAGAATTCCTTTACCCTGCGCCATTGACAAACACCACCATGTTACTGAGGGTGCAGTAGCTTATGTTGAAACAGAACAGTTGTGTGCCTGTTCTAGAATATATATGCGAGTGCGTGCGCCTTTACTAGATCCTATGCATGTAACTGTTTGTCTCTGTGTGCCTACACCTGGCCCTGTGCTCTCTGTGTTTGTGTGCTCTGTTTATGTGCCTGCACCGGACACCCACCGTGCTTTCCACTAACGCAAAGCTGCCGTGGATGCAGTAGGAATTGGCTCTTTACATGCATTCAGTGTAAATATTTAAAAAGGAGAAGCATTTGGATTTTTTAAAAGATATGTTTAGAGAAGCAGCCTAAACTACAGGAAAATAAAATCGTTATTTTATTTTGGTTGTTGTCATAAGAAGTCTGTGGTGCCATGGCAGGGACTGGTGGCTGGTCCATGCCGAGATGTACCCCTAGGAGGGTACAATGTGCAATGGAGGGAGCCAAGTGGCTATGGAGATGGACAGACAGAGCAGAGAGGACACTAAGAGAGAGAGCTGAGGTGGCCTGCAGTCCTTTTTATCCACAGCATATACCTGGCACACCTGGTGGCACTGGCAGGTGACATGAAAAGCACATTAAAAACAACATAGACAGCTCAATTCCTTTGGCTAGACGTGTGTGTGCCATTACTACTGAATAAAAACGCCTCGGACCTGAATGTTAATTCATGTTCTCTTCTATTGGCTTTGTGTGGCCTTTGTTGGTCACTGTGTTGAAGACATTATTAAAATTTTGACTGGTCAGTCTCTGTGGCCATCAATATCTTTCCAGCGTGGTCCATGAAAAGGCCGTGGGCTCCATTTCTGCTGTGGCCCAGCAGTCGGGAGAGCAGTGTGCTGGCAGAGTCTGAGGCTGACAGGAAGGTCTCCTGCTTACACACTGCCTCTGCGGCTGTTTGTCCAGGCTGCCCTCAAACCTCCGACTGTTTTACCTCTACCCTCTGTGCGGGATTTAAGGTTTCGCCTCCATGCCAGATTTGATACAATATTTTCAAATGTGTGAAGAAACATTTTTTATCAGTATTAGCCAAAATTGATATCCACATGTATTTTTAATAAGTTGACATAGTCAAACCATTCCGTGTAGTCATAAAAAAGAATTTTTGGTAAGATAAAAAGTAAACCTGAATCAGTTCAGTTTCATCTAATTATTAACTACTTAATATTCATGACTGGGTAACTGCTCTGTAGTTCAATTTATGGCTAGATTTAATAGAATCTGAATAAGGAAAGAACTTAAGGTGGTGCTTGGCCTTCTGTCTCTTGTGGAACTAGCTGGGGACATGGCCACTGTGTTGAAGCATTCATTGCCCAACACCCTCGGGCCTCCCCTCACCCCCCAACATGCACACATGCACGCATGCGCACATGCACACACTCGATTACATATGCATGAGGTTGATGAAGTTCCACCAGGCCCTTTGCTCTCCTCCCTGACACAACTGTATCTAGGTTTGGGTTGTTGATACTCTGTTAGCAGGCATACACTACCTTCGGCCTTTAGTTGCTGAAAACTATGATAAAGTTAAAACTTTAAAACTTGCTACAGACCACAGTGCATACCACTTCTGCAAGCTTAAAGTGTTGGGTTTGAGTTGCTGTGTCCTATTTTTTAAAAATATGCTTTTGTTTTGCCATTCTCTGACAGACCCCTTATCCCTCTGGACAGAATGCAGGTCCAGCCACACTGGTCTATCCTCAAGCCCCTCAGACAATGAACTCACAACCTCAGGCCCGGTCTCCGGTAAGTAAGCAGAGGCGGTTCTCCCCTCTGCACAGCTGCTGTATTGTTTAGTGAATGCTCACTTTGTTCTAGGGAAGCCTTAGCATCACCATCACTGCCACCACACTGTCCCTGCTGTGACTGGTTAGCATTTGCATTGCAGCATCTTAGATGTAGGGCTCATGACCATGGCTTAGGGAGGAGAAGGTAGAGCTGTTCCACGCACTTCCTTCCTCACAGTCTGGTACCTTCAGCTCTTCCTCCTTTAAGTTCTTAGCATTTTACTTGTACTGCTGGGAGTTCAGAAAAGTAAAATACGGTGAGTGCTGTGGAAAGAAGGGTTTCTGAACCACATCACCAGATGGCTCTAACCATTCGACAGTATGATCACGTGCATGATGTCCTCCCAGGCGTGTTCATCTCTTCTGTGGTAAATGAATTGCCATACAGACGTGAGTGCAGTCATCTTTGCTCACCCCTCATGTGGATTGCAACACGTCTAAGACGGGCTCCAGGCCATCCTCCTGTCTCACAGTACACAGTGGCTTCTGCTCTCCAAGCCTGAGCGTCGTCTCCTTCCCTGCATGTGTAGCTCTGGGCAGAAGGTGTCTCTAACATCTCATTGTACCTCACATCCCTCCTTGTACTTGAGCTCTGTGGAGTCTTGGAATACAGGATCTTTTTGCACCCCACCCTGCTTTTTTGCTTGTAGCACAGGAAGGTCATTGCATTAGCTCCTGCTCATTTGATTTCATGCATGAAGTTTGAATTGTTGAAGTGTTCCAGAGACTTGCTTAAAGAGCTAGGAGAGTCTAGGCCGCAAAGAGTGGCCTGTCTTTCTCACCTCTTCCTGCCTTCCTCTCCCTCGGTGCCTTCTTCTCCAGCATCCTGTTCTTAGATCCTGGTTGTCCGCAGTTGCCGGACGAGCCATTTTTAGAGTTGTGGGACGTTAAACATTGTTGCCTGTTTGCGTGTCTCCTGTTTTGCTGAAACTGTGAACCCCCAATGTCTGGTGCCAGTTTTGTTCTGATAGTGGTTTGGGAATGTGGATACTTGACTTTTAGAGAGTGCCTGAGACCACAGCAGAACCACTTACATAGCCCCCCTCTCCCATCCTAATTGTTAAGTATGGATATCATGGTAAGCTCTTACTCTAGAGAATGCTGTGGCCCTCTCCCCTGCCCCATTTAAATGATGGGGAAAGACTGTCAGAGAGAAATTACATGGTTAGAGCTTGGCGCAAAACCTGACTGAAGAGCTGCATCTCTAAACCAGTTTTCTCGACAGCCCAGCAGAACAGTGCCAATACATTGCACAGACACCTGGAAGAGGAGGAAGGTTTTGGAACAGACCCCCGTTTACAGGTCCTTGGCTGGAAGAGGCTGGATAAAATACTGCATTGTAAGCAATATAACAAACTGTACTTCTTGCAGGCAGCAGTGCCTCCGGCACACATTATTTCTGACCACATCACATATTGGCTGATGAACAGAAGTGCATTGATTGCTTCTTCCCTGGAAGTTCAGCCTGGCATGCTAGCTCCTGCCAGGCACTGTGGGAAAACCATTACAAATTGGGTGGGTCATCTATTGGGAATTAGACAGGAATAATTGGGCTTTACCTTATTCCCCTTGTTTTAAGTGTGAAGTGGAATGTCCCATTCAGATTCGAATCTAAAAGATGAATTGGGAGGCTTCTTGCCTACCCTTCCCAGTTTATAATTGATTATCAAGGGGATAATTATCTGTAGTTATCAGCCATCCCCCCCCCCCTGTGGTCATAAACTCCTCAACTACTATCCTGTTTGCAATTTTTTGGCATCTCCTTTGGTAGTGACCATTACCACCCACATTACTAAAACCCACACATGGCACATTCCATTCCATGCCCCAAAGCAAGGGCAAGACTAGCAGCGCCCGGCTACTCTTGCTTATTGTTCTGGGTTTAATAGCTTTTGTTTCATTTGTGTTGGAGCTGGGAGGGTAGACTTGGGTGTGAAGCTTGGCGGGATTGCATTTTCTGTTTCCATCCCAAGCTGCCATGTCATCGTCCTCCATCCTCCAGCTGCGGAGACAAGGAGAGGCGTGGGACTGCGCGGAGGGCCTGCAGCGTATTGAGCAGTGGCAAATTAATTCCATTCTGTAGCAGGCCATTGGCCACGCATAGGGTAGCCTTTCTGTTCTTCTCCGGGCATCTGCTTTTTTCAGTCCTACTAGCTTCAAGTGCCCCCCCCCCCCCGCTCTAGTTTCTCTTCTGTCTGTATTTCTCATTGATCCACACTTTCAGAGTTAGGGTGAGGATGCAGAGGCCCTTGCTTCTCCCTTGTTTAGAATGCAGACTCGCTTCCATCTGCTGCTTTCTCTTGAAAGAACTCTTCACGCTGCAGTTTATCTTTAAATGGGCTGAGAAAAACAGGGAAGCTATTGCAGTCTAATTTGGAATGGGAACAATTTGGCTTTTGTAGTAATCTGTAACTGTTCCATTGGCCATACTCAGTTACAGACTGTGCACAACAGGGGAAGGCCATGGGTGGGTGGCAGTGACCCTGGGTCTGCTCAGCTCACCAGGCTGCTTTCCTTTGTAGCTACAGCCTCACCATCTCAAAGTCCTGCCTTTTAAAAGAAAAAGTTTCTATTTTAATGCAGGCCAGCAGTGACTACAGTTTGTTCTGTTGCTTACAGCCATCCATAGGGTCAGACCGACTCTAAAAGACAGCCCTACAGCCCTTGGGACCAAAGCAGAGCAGTTCAGGGATCATCCAGGGCTTTCACACTGGCATAGTTATGGTTTTCTTCTTATATCTATGTACACTTTTGTAAGACAGGGCTCTTGACTGGAACTTTGCAGTTGTCTGAAGTTGGACTCTTTTGTTAGAGCCCTGGCAATGGGGCCTTTCTGCAGAGTAGCGCTGAAACAGGCTCCCCGTGCTGCTGTGTTAGAAGTGACCCTCTTGACAGTTTTCTTCACATGTATCACCAGAGATCTCTTCTGCTACCCTCTACTTTCATGGCATCTGGATGGTGTTGCCTAATCTTGATGTCCATAGTGGAGAAACTAACTGCTCTGTTCTCAAAAATGAATAACTAAAAATTCAAAACCTTAGTTTCTTTAAAGAGGAGAAATTCTAGAGGACTCCGAGCTGCCACCTTCCATCATTCTGAAAAGCCAATTTGCCAGATCTGGTGCCTTTTCTCACATGCTGTGAGCAAGCCCAGATCATTAGAACACCCTTGTAAACACATGATGACCTTGTAGCCTCTGGGGTAGGCTTTCTTGTCAGAAATATGTGTTGGGTGCCACCCTGGGGTGGCGTGGTCCACGGGACTGCTGGACATTTACAGTGTAGCACAGTAGGGCGAGTTACAAGCTTGTCGGTGAGTGAAGTGCTAAGTGGAGAAGAGTAACTCTCACAATCTGGCCTCCTCTGGGGTTGTAAAGGCTCAGGGGCTGCCAAGACGGAGACTTGCTTAGTCCTTAACGCCTGTAAATAGCAGCTGAGTGGTTTGTGCTCAGAACTGTGTTTGTGAAGTTCTCAATGCTAAAGGAGGGGAGGGGGTTACCTCTAGGTGGCTTTGTATGCTGTATTTCCTCTGTCTTCTGTAGTTAAAATTATTATTAGGGGCCAGCTTTTGCTGTGATAAATTATGTAGTTCTAGAGGGCTTTTTTGTTTTGTTTTGTTTTTTTTGTGTTTTGTTTTTGAAGTCTGAGAAATTGTCCTGAGAGGTGGGGTGGAAGTGCACGTCACCTGCAGGAACCAACAGAAGGCTCAGCTTCCCTTCTCTCCGCCCAGGGAGGGGCCGAGGGGCGTGGACAAGCCCTCCCTCCCTCCCTCAGCGAGACTGCCAGGGTTCACGCCTAGTTGCAAATAGAGTTAAAAACTTGTACTTCTTTCCCATTACCCTCCATCTTCAAAGGATGCTCTTTTGACTAATCATGTTGGAGACCACTGTTCTTTCCTGGCTGTTTGCTTTAACATGCCTAGTATGCAGCTTTATTAGTTAACTGCATTTACACACACACACACACACACACACACACACACACACACACACACACACATTCACACACCCTAAACCTGTGTGTTAGACACCCATCTAATTTACGGAAAACTTGAGTCTGTTTTTTTTTGTTTGTTTGTTTGTTTGTTTTGTTTTTTTGAGACAGGGTTTCTCTGTATAGCCCTGGCTGTCCTGGAACTCACTTTGTAGACCAGGCTGGCCTCGAACTCAGAAATCTGCCTGCCTCTGCCTCCTGAGTGCTGGGATTAAAGGCGTGCGTCACCACGCCAGGCTTGAGTCTGTTTTTGACGGACATTGTGGATACAAGTCTCTGCCGTGCTTTTGTAGTGTAACCCACTTCTGGTGTCCTCCAGGCGCACACTTTCATACAGCATATTTGATTTCCATGTTCGTTTTAATACAGCCAACCACCTAGTGTTTCAGAGTCCCTTTATAGCAGGACTTTTTTTTTCTTTTTTTTTTTAAAAAGGCTTTATTTATTTATGCTATTCTCATGAGAGAGCACCCAGGTGCTAATAGCTCAACAGCTTTTTCCCAGCTTCTGAATGCCAGGGTGCCTGGGTGGTGGTGTCAACCATTTAGTCTTGGTGCCTGTCTGTCACTGTCCTGCAGCAAAGCCTTTACTGTTCTGTGTTTTTATTGTTTTCTCAAGTGGATTGTTATCCTTTCGTTTGCTGTTTACTGTAACGTTGGTTTCTGTTGTGTTTCTGACTCTCTGTGCCTTCCTTTTGTGTCTGCTCCCTTCTCGTCTCAGTTTGCAGCGGGGCCTCGACCTGCCCATCATCAGGTACTGTACTCTTGTCCCTCACAGTCACCCTGACTAACATAACATGTGGGGCTTAGTGGCTGCGGACCCTTAGAATGCTGCCCCCCATGTGACCACCCAGTGACTTCCCAGAGCAGCCTCTGCCTGGCAGGTTGGCTTAGCTTTACTTCTTGTTAGTGTCACTGTATTTTGTTTTTAACAAGCCCATTTGCCAGAGCAAACTTAAAACATTTTTTCTTTCCTTGAAATGATAACTTTGAATTTAAATAATTTTGAAATGTTAGGTATATTAAGTCTTCGTGAATTTTATTAATAAACTTAATGTGATGGAGCAGGCACCATTCTAAGGGTTGTTGTTAACATTCTCCTGTAACTGATACTGATACATAGGATAGCATTCGTTTTTCTAAAGAATTACTAACTTAGACCTCATAACAAATTGATTAACAATGAGGTGCATTCATTTACTATATAGAACTCTTCATAGACCTTACTTAATCTGAATGTGTCAACTTATTATTCTATAAGGCATTACAGGGAATAACATTTATAAAGTCAGACACAAGGTGTGTATTTGCAAGGTGTGTATTTGCAGATTTATACTAAAGGTGACCTGATATGGGAAACAAGAGTCTGCTTGCTGCCTTGTCCCAGTCTGACACTTCGTGGCGTGTCTGAGACATTTTCTCTGTGGTGAGGTAGGACGAGCTGAGGCTAATGTTAGGGTTCGTATTCACCAGGTCAACTACATGTGGCCGACTGGCTGCACGAGCAGCTGTTTCTAAGCCTCAGTTCCCTGCTGTGTAAACAGATGCAGCAGGAATGTGCAGAGCCACATCATCCAACACAGAGTGGGCAGGCACTCAGTGCTCTTAATGACTCTTCTCATCAACATAGTGCTGCTGAGAGACATGAGGCGGCGGACCTTCCCTTCCTGCATTGCCCATGATGCTCTGTTGAGGATTTCTATTACACATCAAGTGCGCGCTGCCTCACTCAAAGTCTTCCATTATACTGAGCGATTTGATACAAAGCTCCATTCCTTAAGATGTAGTCTTAACAATTTGGAGGAGACAGGGCCACCAAATTCTGAGCTATTTTAAGCATGAGTATGGCGTTGATGTTATTCTTTGGCTTTTTTTCCTTTCTTGAGATGGGTGGCGGGGTTATTCAATTATTTCAGTTTGCTAATGCACTACTACAAAGACTTTGGATGTTGGCATTAAGCAGACGTGAGCTTCATTCCCCCTTATTAACTGAGGGTTCTGGGTAAGTTACTCACTGGGCTCAGCTTCAGTTTTTCATCTCTAAAATGGGATTGATAATGATGCATTATCAAAAGGAAGAATATGAAGAATAAGAAATGGACAGGAAGTGGTCAACAGGAAGTATCTGAACATGTGCGTGCTACTACTTACAAATGTAATTCCTTTAAGTTTCATATAATTAATACAATTGTTTTTAGATTCATTTAATATACATTATATATGTGTGTGTGTGTATATATATATGTATATACACACAGATAGATAGATAGATAGATAGATAGATAGATAGATAGATAGATAGATAGATGTATGTTTTACCTACATATATGGCTACACTGCATGAGCACTGTTGTTCTCGGAGGCCAGAAGAGGGCATTGGATCCTCTCTGGAACGGGATAACTGATGGCTCTGAGCCACCACATGGACACTGGGAATCAATCCTGAGTCCTCTGCTTAACCACTGAGTCATCTGCCCAGCTCCGGAATTAATGTTTTAAGAATTTATTCAACTCTGCAGAGTCAAAGCTTTTATTTTATCAAGGTGAAACCAAATTCTGCCAAGCGAGAAACAAGGACATCTGATCCAGGAGCAGAGCCAGCAAGGGTGGTTTGTGGGTTAGCTAGAGAAGGAGGCACCTCCTGACTCCTGTAAGTTTCTTCCCTCACCTTTATCTGCCCTCTCTCCCTCCTTCCCTCCTTTCCTCCTTCCCTCCTTCCCTCCTTCCCTCCTTCCCTCCTTCCCTCCTTCCCTCCTTCCCTCCCTCCCTCCCTCCCTCCTTTCTTTCCAAAGATTTATTTTATTTATATGAGTACACTATAGCTATCTTCAGACACACCAGAAGAGGGCATCGGATCCCATTACAGATGGTTGTGAGCCACCATGTAGTTGCTGGGAATTGAACTCAAGACCTCTGGAAGAGCAGGCAGTGCTCTTAACCCCTGAGCCATCTCTCCAGCCCTGACCTTTGTGTTTCTTATGTATTGGTTTTTCTCAGGGAAGACTGCCAGTAGCAGTAATTAGGATTGCCTTTGGCTGCTCTTCTCTTCTT
>LR755020.1:0-10690 GCA_902729485.2 Mus minutoides
AAATTAGAGATGTATTCTTTAGAATTTTACTTTCTGAAAATTCACTACAGATCAATCATTTATTTGTCCCAGATTATGCAAAGTACAATTTTCTTTTTTATTGGTCATTTTATTTGTCATGTCAAATGTTATGCCCCTTCTCCATTCCCTGTCTGGAAACTCTATATCCCACCCCTCCCCACAGCTTTTATGATCTCCCCTCCCATCACCCCACCCCCAGCCACTGATCTAGCTACTCCCACCTCATGCCCCTAGGATTCTCCTATGCTGGGGTATTGAAACTTCACAGTACCAAGGGACTCCCCTCCTGTTGGTGCCACATAAGGCAATCCTCTGCTCTATATAAAGCTGGAGCCATTTGTACTTCCATGTGTACTCTTTGGTTGGTGATTTGACCCTTGGGAGCTTTGTGTTCTCTTCTTGTTTGATATTGTTGTTATGCCTACACAGTTGCAAAGTGCTCACCTTCTTCAGCCCTTCCCTTATTTACTTCATTGTAGTCCCTTTGCTCAGTCCAATGGTTGGCTTCAAGGTCTGCATCTCTTTGGTCCCGTCTCTGGATGGCCTTACCTTCAGCCTCTTTTGCATTCTTTGTCCCTCTTTTTTTTTAAGACAGGAGCAATTCTGGATTATTATATTTGTGGTGGGTATGATGTTCAATTTGAAAATAAAATTTAGCAGGCTATTATCATTTCCAGTCATTTCATATAAATCATACATGAGGTTCTTCTGAGGATACATGTAATAATTGAAAACGTGAAAGAAAAGAGAAAAACCTCTTTTGAGAATATGAATCCTTGAGATTACTGATTATTGAATCACTTACTCCTTATATAAATACTTCATGTCACCTATAATTGCCCTTTTTTTTCCCAGAAAATCATTGCATATATGGAAAGTATGGGAAGGTCTTGGATCAAGACAGCCAGTATATTGTCCATGAACACATGAATATTCAAGAGAAGTTTTCTAAATGGAACAAGCTTGTCAATGTGAATCATGATTCCACCCATTGTATTCCTCACATATGGTGTGCATGTAGCAAATGCTTTACCCAAAAATCCCATCTTAATAATGATCAGAAAATTCATACTGGAGAGAAACCTTACAAATGCAGTGAATGTGACAAATGCTTTACCAGCAAATTTTATTTGAGAACTCATCAGAGAATTCATACAGGAGAGAAACCTTACAAATGTAGTGAATGTGACAAATGCTTTATTGAAAAAGGCAGGCTGAGAAGTCATCAGAGAATTCATACAGGAGAGAAACCTTACAAATGTAGTGAATGTGCCAAATGCTTTATTGAAAAAGGGAAACTTAGAATTCATCAGAAAATTCATACAGGAGAGAAACCTCACAAATGCAGTGAATGTGACAAATGCTTTACCCAAAAATCCCAACTTAATAGTCATCAGAAAATTCATACAGGAGAGAAACCTTACAAATGCAGTGAATGTGACAAATGCTTTCCTGAAAAATACATACTGAGAAAACATCAGAAAATTCATACAAGAGAGAAACCTTACAAATGCAGTGAATGTGACAAATGCTTTAATAAAAAATACCATCTCAGAATTCATCAGAGAATTCATACAGGAGAGAAACCTTACAAATGTAGTGAATGTGACAAATGCTTTGTAGAAAAGGGCAGTCTGAGAAAGCATCAGAGAATTCATACAGGAAAGAAACCTTACAAATGTTGTGTATGTGACAAATGCTTTACTGTAAAGTCCTATCTTAATATTCATTTGAAAATTCATACAGGAGAGAAACCTTACAAATGTAGTGAATGTGACAAACTCTTTACCCACAGTAGTAGCCTGAGATGTCATGAGAGAAGTCATACAGGAGAGAAACCTTACAAATGTAGTGAATGTGACAAATGCTTTACCCAAAAATCTAATCTTAGTATTCATCAGAAAATTCATACTGGAGAGAAACCTTACAAATGCAGTGAATGTGACAAATGCTTTACTGGAAAAAGCACACTGAGAATTCATCAGAGAATTCATACAGGAGAGAAACCTTACAAATGTAGTGAATGTGACAAATGCTTTATTGAAAAAGGCAGGCTGAGAAGGCATCAGAGAATTCATACAGGAGAGAAACCTTACAAATGTAGTGAATGTGCCAAATGCTTTATTGAAAAAGGGAAACTTAGAATTCATCAGAGAATTCATACAGGAGGGAAACCTTACAAATGTAGTGAATATGACAAATGCTCTGCCCGAAATTCCTATCTTAATGTTCATCAGGAAATTCATACAGGAGAGAAACCTTACAAATGCAGTGAATGTGACAAATGCTTTAACAAAAAATCCAGTGTTAGAATTCATCAGAGAATTCATACAGGAGAGAAACCTTACAAATGCAGTGAATGTGACAAATGCTTTAACAAAAAATCCAGTGTTAGAATTCATCAGAGAATTCATACAGGAGAGAAACCTTACAAATGCAGTGAATGTGACAAATGCTTTACCCAAAAATCCAATCTTAGTATTCATCAGAAAATTCATACTGGAGAGAAACCTTACAAATGCAGTGAATGTGACAAATGCTTTACTGGAAAAAGCACACTGAGAATTCATCAGAGAATTCATACAGGAGAGAAACCTTACAAATGTAATCAATGGGACAAATGCTTTTCTGAAAAAGGCCATCTGAGAGTTCATCAGAGAATTCATACAGGAGAGAAACCTTACAAATATTTTGTATGTGACAAATACAATACTTACAATGTCAGTCTGCTAAATCATCAGTTATTTCATACAGTAGAGAATATTAATGAAGTGAACGAGACAATCCTTTACCAAGATATATCATCTTAAAATTCGCTGGAGAGAGACCAGGTAAGCGGAAGCATCTGAAAAATTTTCAACATCCTTAATCATCAGGGAAATGCAAATCAAAACAACATTGAGATTCCACATCACACCAGTCAGAATGGCTAAGATCAAAAACTCAGGTGAGAGCAGATGCTGGCGAGGATGTGGCTCTCTCCTGAGAGGCTCTGCCAAAAACCTGACAAATACAGAGGTGGATGCTTGAAGCCAACCATTGGACTGAGCTTGGGATCCCAATGGCGGAGTTAGAGACAGGACTGAAGGAGCTGAAGGGGTTTGCCACCAATAGGAAGTACAACAATATCAATGAACCAGACTCTTTAGAGCTTACAGGGACTAAACCACCAACCAAAGAATACACATGGAGGTATCCATGGCTCCAGCTGCCTATGTCGCAGAGGATAGCCTTATTGGGCATCAGTGGGAGGAGAGGCCCTTGGTCCTGTGAAGGCCAGTGTAGGGGAATGCCAGGGTGAGGATGCAGGAGTAGGTGTGTGTGGGAGTACCTGAACAGAAGCATGGGGAGGGAGGATGGGATAGGGGGCTTCCAGAGGGGAAAACCAGGAAAGGGGATTACATGAAATGTAAATAAATAAAATATCAGCATCAACCAACTTTAGCCTCGTGAAAATTCTCTGGCATTCATTTGCAGTTCTGAGAATGAAACAACTATTTAGTCCTAAGTATAAACTAATACACTTGAAAAAATAAAAATATATATTTGAAGAATAAAATTATATTTGAAATGTAAAAAAATGTCCAAAGTTGAATTCACAAAGTTGTGTTCCAATGTGCACATATCTGTTCTGGCCTAAATCTTTGTAAAAATACCCGCCCCCCCCCCAACACACACACATTTACTTATGAATGCCTTCATTCCTGTTATGGTATCTTAAAGCCTAGTACAGAATTTCTCTTCAGCATGAATTTTTTCATGGAACAGATATAAGCATGTAGGCTTCAGCTCAAAAAAGTCAATCCTTCAAGTGTGGGATCATATTTAAATAGATTGTTGAGCCTAGTCAGACTCTTTTGTTCAGAATCCATAATCTTGTGTGACTGGATATAAGTGTGTTATCTATTAATATTAGCAGTTCCTTTATAGACATATATTCCCCTCTATGCATTTTTTTCAGATGCTCAATACTACAGCAATATCCAAAATCTCTAACAAGTTCATTACACACTCAAGTTTGTACTCTTGTATGAAGGTACCAGAAAGTGCAATATATTAACAAACTGAACACATTAGCACGGTTTCTCTGCAGATATCCCAACGGCTATCTTTGGAAGTTGATAGTGACCTATGGGGACCTGTCCTACCCTGTGCCCCTGTGTGCTGCACCTATGAAGTATCTCCCTGCCTGTGCTCTTCACCAGCACCCAGATCTGTTAGGCTCCACAAAGAAAGGCTTTCCGTATTCACTCTTCTGCCTCACAAGTCATGATTTCTGAACTTCTGAAACTTGGCCATAAGCTATTTGTGAAGTAAAAGATGTTTAATTGAACAGAAGAATTTCAGCTGGCAATGACTAAGAAGTTAGGAGCAGGGCTGGGGAGATATCTCAGTGGTTAAGAGCACTGACTGCTCCTCCAGAGATCCTGAGTTCAATTCCCAGCAACCACATGGTGGCTCACAACCATCTGTAATGGGTTCCAATGCCCTTTTCTGGTGTGTCTAAAGACAGTGTACTTATATACATAAATACAAAAATTTTTTAAAAATTAGGAGGACAGGTCTGCTCTTGTAGAAGACTCAAAATTCATTCCAAGCATTAACCTAGTAGCTTCCAAGTGTCTTCAGGGACCTGATACTCTCTCCTAACCTCTGAGGGCACCAGACACCAACTAGTGTACATATATGCAGGTAGGAAAAATGTTCACACTTGACTATAGACCAGAGAAAGAGACTTGAGAACAGCCAGAAACATAATAATGCTAGCCAGAAACATAATAATGCTAATAATAATAAATTTTGAAAAAAATGTAAGAATGAAGGCAGAGCAGGGAGTCATCACTTCAGGCTCAGCTATGACAGGAGATACCTGCAGCAGATCCCTCAACAAACTCCTGGCACATTTTCTTGCTGAACACCAAGAAAACAATCTAGACTTGGCCATGTGTCCCCTAAGAGTCTGACATTGGGCATCAGGGACAGAAAGCTCAATACCACAAATGTGTCTGCTTCAAAGCTCTGTCAAGTTAGCTCAGTCAGCTCTCACCTACATACACACCCCATGAGGGATGGGAACACAAAGCAGACTGTTCTCAACTTTGCAATGTCCTGTCTTGGAGAGAGCTGCAGCCAGAGAGCCTGGTTCAAAGGTAACATACTTAGTAAAGCTTGTGGTCTTAGACAAACTCATCTGTCCTTCCACATACATGTATGGAGTACTGGTGTGTCCCAAGCACTGAACTAGCCAGGGTACTAGGGAGAGAAATGGAAATATCTCCATTCCTGATGGCTTGGAGCTGACTTGCTCTGAACTAGTTTCCCCTCTAGGGATGGTATGGTGAGACTAGAAGCCAAGGACAGGTGGCCATCAAGAGCCAGGACAAGTTGGGACACTGTCAGTTCACTGACAGTGTCCTACTGCCACCCAAAAAACCATTTTCAATCTTTTTTTTTTTTTTTTTTTGGTTTTTCGAGACAAGGTTTCTCTGTGTAGCCCTGGCTATCCTGGAACTCACTTTCTAGACCAGGTTGGCCTCGAACTCAGAAATCTGCCTGTCTCTGGCTCCTGAGTGCTAGGATTAAAGGCATGCGCCAACACGCCCGGCACCATTTTCAATCTTGTCACCACAGCAGACTCAGTACCATTGCAAAAACAACCTCAGAATATGTCTCCAGTATAAGCTGAATAACACCCTATGTAAATAGACACATATTTCCCACAGAATATTAAATTTAAGGCCATACATTAACATTTTTTAAAATTACATTTATTGTTTTGTATAGTGGCTCATGTCTTTAATGCCAGTATGCAAGAGGCAGAGGCAGGTAGATTTCAGCCTGGTCTATAGAATTCTTGGACAGCCAGGGCTAAGAAGTAAGACCCTATCTTGTAAAAACAAAAGCAAAAGAAAACTAAACTAAATTGAATTTTTAAAAAAATCTATTTGTGGAGGGGGGACACAGCTTACAGGAGGCCATTTTTTCCTTCCTGCAGGGATCAGGGATCCAGCTGGGGAGTAGGCGCCTTTATCCACCAAACCATCTTTCTGGGTCATGAAAACATATTTTTAAACATGCTACATATGATTCCACTGCTTACATGGAAACAGCAGAAATTCCATACAAGACTTGGCACCAAGCACTGCTTTACTCCTTTGGATGATGTTCTTCTTTTGTTTTTATTTTAATTATTATTACTGAGGGTGGGGCTTAGGGTGGAGCTTGCAACCCACAGCCCTATGCATTGTAGACAGGTGCTCTACTACTGAGCAACATCCCCAGTCTTCAGGAGTGAACTTAAGCTCTTCAACTCATATAGACAAGCAAATATGTCCAAGCCTTAGGAAGGGCACTGGAATTCTTCTGTTTACAGATGATAAAACTGAGGGGAAAGCTGACCTTGGTGGTGCATGCCTTTAATCCCAGTGCTCAGGTGGAGGGTGCATCTTTGAGTTCAAGGCCAGCCTGGTCTACAGAGTGAGTTCCTGCACAGTCAGGGCTACACAGAGAAACTCTGTCTCAAAAAAACAAAACAAATAATACTTCATTTTTATTTATGTGTGATGTTTCTTTGCATAAGTCAGTGTACCATATGTGTGCCTGGGACTCAGAGAGGCTGAAAAAGAGCAGCAGATCCCTAGGAACTGCAGCAATAGTTGGTGGTCATGAGACTCTATGTGGGTACATGAGAAAAAAACTTTGGTCCCCTGAAGAGCAGCCAGTGCTCTTAATGACCAAGCCATCTATCCAGATCCTAGTTCCTCTCTTTAAAATGTGGCTGGCTGGGGCGGGCGGTGGTGGCGCACGCCTTTAATCCCAGCACTTGGGAGGCAGAGACAGGTGGATTTCAAGGTTCGAGGCCAGCCTGGACTACAAAGTGAGTTCCAGGACAGCCAGGGCTATACAGAGAAACCCTGTCTCGAAAAACCAAAAAAAAAAAAAAACAAAAAAACAAAACAAAAATAAATAAATAAATAAATAAAAAATAAAATGTGGCTGGCAAAAAGCATCCTTGCTTCAAGTGCTGAGGAATTAAATACAAATTTTTATTTCTAAAGCATTTGGAAAAGTGCCTGGTGTCTCTTCTTGATGCTCTGGAGCAAATGCATTATTAGCTGTGAGGTGGGTTCTGTATGCCACATACTGCACACTGTTGGCAGTTTGTAAATCAAGGCTGGCTGCAGTGACCCCAGAATCCTGGACCACAGTCATTCTTTGCCTCCTTGTGTTTCAAGAGAGGGTCTCATGTGGCTCAGTTTGGTCTTCCTCAAACTGACTATGTCACAGAGGATGAGCCTGACTGTTTAATCCCTCTGCTTCCACCTCACAAATGCTGAGAGGACTAAAATCATGTACCACCTCAACATGTGACATGCGTCTGAATTCTGAATGCAAGGTTTGTGGAGCCAGGCTAGCACATTCCCAGCCTGAGTTACTACTCTCCTTTTAAAGGTTTATTCTTATTTTATTCAAAACATTTTATTTTTATGTGTAAGGGTGTTTTGGCCTACATGTGTGTCTGTGCCCCACCACATACATGCCTGGTGCCCACAGAGGTCAGCAGAGGGCATTGTACTTCCTGGAATTGGAGTTTCAGTTCTGATCCACCATGTGAATCCTGGGAGTTGATCCCTGGTCCTCCACAAGGGCAGCAGGATGTTTTTAACTACTGAGCTGTCTCCGCAAGCCTCTAAATCACTTCTTAATATGCAGGAATGTATATAAACCCACTGGCAACATATCCTCAGCAACCTCAGTAAAACTGTGATGTAGCTCTTAATGTCACACAGGAGGAGCAATGCTAACTACTTACAAAAAAGAAAGGAAGAGAGAAAGAAAGAAAGAGGGAAAGAGAGAAAGAAAGAAAGAAAGAAAGAAAGAAAGAAAGAAAGAAAGAAAGAAAGAAAGAAAGAAAGAAAGAAAAAGACTGGAGCTGGACACTTAGAGATAGCTTCAAAGTACAAGGCCCACTCCTGGCCTCTGCCGCTATTTGCACTTTTATGTATGTTTTGTGTGTGTGTGTATGAGTGTCATGCATATGCAGAGGCAGGCGTATTTCTGAGTTCGAGGCCAGCCTGGTCTACAAAGTGAGTTCCAGGACAGCACCCGACTGCTCTTCCGAAGTTGATAAGTTCAAATCCCAGCAACCACATGGTGGCTCACAACCATCCGTAACAAGATCTGGCTCCCTCTTCTGGAGTGTCTGAAGACAGCTACAGTGTACTTACATATAATAAATAAAATAAAATAAGTCTTTAAAAAAAAAAAAAAAAGAGCTAGAGAAACTACCCAAAGAGCTGAAGGTGTTTGCAGCCCCATAGTAGGAACAACAATAGGAACTAACCAGTATCCCCAGAGCTCCCTGAAACTAAACCACCAACCAAAGAAAACACATGGTGAGACTCATGTCTCTTGCTGCATATGTAGCTGAGGATGGCCTAGTTGGTCATCAATGGGAGGAGAGGCCCTTGGGTCTGTGAAAGTTCTATGCCAGAATATCTGGGAACTCCAGGGCAAGGAATCAGGAGAGGGTGGTTTGGTTAGCAGGAGAAGGGGGGAGAAGATAGGGGATTTTTGGAGAGGAAACTAGAAAAGGGGTTAACATTTGAAATGTAAATAAAGAAAATAGCTAATAAAAAAGAAATAAAAAGAAATGAAAAGAATTGAATAATTAGTTTTCTGCCTTTTCTATACTGTTTGGTTTAGTTTCAAGGCTCTTTCCATTAAGTTTTCTGAAGTATGTTTCTTCTCTTCTTCATTCTAGAAAGCTTTTATAGTGAGTAGTATTAGATTTTCCACAGGTCTCTAAAAGTAAAATGGGGCGCGCCTCCCTGCCTCTGTCGACCAGCAAGAAAGACATGCCACCACCTGGATCTTCTCAGTCAGCTTTATTCTGGAGCACCTTGATAGTTGATTCCCGGGACCCAGAACAGGAGCAGAGCTGCTGCTTTTATACACTCCCAGGGAAGGGGGAGGGGTGTCATAGTGGTTGCTGATTGGTGCACCAAGCCATACCTCATTTGCATGTGGACCATTCATTGGTGCCACAAGCCACAGCCATTAGCATATTTTCCCTTCGGGAGGGGCTACTGCCTGAGGGGGGCCTGAGGAGAGAGCTGCGCATGATCACTAGGCTCTTTCCCTGACAGCCTGCCAGTCCTCTGCCATCTTGTAATGGCGGAGGGCCGGAGGGCTATCACTGAATGGAAGGCTTTATAGAGCCGGGGCTTCTCGGAGCCCAGGGCTTCTCAGAGCCAGGACTTCTCAGAGCCCAGGGCTTCTCAGAGCCAGGACTTCTCAAAGCCCAGGGCTTCTCAGAGGCAGGGCTTCTCAGAGCCGGGGCTTCTCAGAGCCCGGGGATTCTGGGAGGCGGGGCCTCTCGGAGCCCGGGGATCCCCGGAGGCGGGGCCTCTCAGAGCCAGGCGGCTTTGCAGGTCAGAATGCGGACAAGCGCTGGAGCCTTGCTACGGAGGCGTTCGCTGGGGAGGCCCGGTTGCAGCAGCATTCGCTGCTGCGGGGAAGCCCAGGTGCGGCTTCCTACAGTAACTTGTGTTCTCCTACCTATTATACTTGTTGTCTGGGAGGCTTACTGCCTCTGTCTGTTTATCTTGGCCTAGTCCTGGAAGCCTCCTAGCCCCTAAACAATCTTATCTAGTTCTAGAGTGTTTTCAGCCTCTGAATGATCTTACAGCACAGGCCATTGCTGTTTTGTTTAGGAATTTTACCCCTGTGCCCATATCTTCAAGGGTTTTCCCCACTTTCTCCCCGATGAATTTCAGTGTCTCTGGTTTTATGTGGAGGTCTTTGATTCACTTAGACTTGAGCTTTTGTACAAGGAGATCAGAATGGATCAATTCGCATTCTTCTACATGTTGACCACCAGTTGTGCCAGCACCATTTGTTGAAAATGCTGTCTTTTTTACACTGGATAGTTTTAGCTCCCTTGTCAAAGATCAGGTGACCAAAGTTGTGTGGGTTCATTTCTGGGTCTTCAATTCTATTCCATTGGTCTACCTGTCTTTGTTGTACAAGTACCATAAAGTTTTTTATCACAATTGCTCTGTAGTACAGCTTGAGGTCAGGCATGGTGATTCCACCAGAGGTTCTTTTATTGTTGAGGATAGTTTTTGCCATCCTAGGTTTTTTATTATTCCAGATGAATTTGCAAATTGCCATTTCATTCTCAGTGAAGAATTGAGTTGGAATGTTGATGGGGATTGCAGTGAATCTGTAGATTGCTTTCAGCAGGATAGCCATGTTGACTATATTGATCCTGCCAATCCATGAGCATGGGAGATGTTTCCATCTTCTGAGATGTACTTCATTTCTTTCTTCAGAGACTTGAAGTTCTTATCATACAGATCTTTCACTTCCTTAGTTAAAGTCACACCAAGGTATTTTATATTATTTGTGACTATTGTGAAGGGTGTTGTTTCCCTAATTTCTTTCTCATCCTGTTTATAGTTTGTATAGAGAAAGGCCACTGATTTATTTGAGTTAATTTTATACCCAGCTACTGCGCTGAAGCTGTTTATCAGGTTTAGGAGTTCTCTGGTGGAATCTTTAGGGTCACTTATATATACTATCATATCATCTACAAATAGTGATATTTTGACTTCTTCCTTTCCAATTTGTATCCCCTTAACCTCCTTTTGTTGTCGAATTGCTC
>LR754714.1:5230-35711 GCA_902729485.2 Mus minutoides
CTTCTTCTTCTTCTTCTTCTTCTTCTTCTTCTTCTTCTTCTTCTTCTTCTTCTTCTTCTTCTTCTTCTTCTTTTTTAAGATTTATTTATTATTATAATACATAAATACGCTGTAGCTGTCTTCAAATACACCAGAAGAGGGCATCAGATCTCATTATGAGTGGTTGTGAGCCACTACGTGGTTGCTGGGATTTGAACTCAGGACCTTTGGAAGAGCAGTCAGTGCTCTTACCCACTGAGCCATCTCACCAGCCCTGAACTCTGTTTCTTGGGCAGAACAGTACATGGGTGTTGCCTGTGCCCTGGACAACTACCTGCCCTTGGGGTTTGGGGGCGAGTTGGCACAGAATTAAAGACACAGATTCCAGGAGCAGGTGAGAAAACGCAGCAAGTTCAACTGAACACTGCTGCAAGCTCCTTTAATACCTTCCGCCTGCGCCCTCATTGGTCCCAAGAAAGCATCTCTTCTAAACAGCAGTTTCTGATTGGCTGGTATTGTCTGTATCAGCAATCCTTAGTCTCTCAGACAGTCCTAATCATGTCCTCCTGAAGTTTTGTGGCTGTACAGTGCCCCAGCGTTTATGTAGAGGAGGCCCCGCCATTCCTGTTACACATGCTCTTAACTACAGAGCTTCAGTCCTCAGATTTTTTATTGTTCCTTTACTGTTATTGTGTATGTATGATGTTGGGGAAGGGTGGTGCATGTGTCCTATGACCCAGCTGGGGCGCTCAGAGAACCAGTTTATGGAGTTGGTTTTCTCCTTCCATCTGTATGTGAGTTCTGGGTCTCAAACTCACATCCTCATGATTATAAAGTAAATGCTTTACCTTTTGTCTTTAAATCCCCGTTATTATTTTAATCTCTCTCCTCCTCCCTCCCTCTCTCCCTTCCTCCCTCCCTCCCTCCCTCCCTCCCTCCCTCTCCCCCCTCTGTGTGTGTGTGCGTTCATGTGTATGAGTACAGTGAGTACAGGTCAAAGGACAACCCCAGGAGTTGGTTCTCACTCTCTACCTTGTTTGATACAGAATCTTCTTGCTTGCTGTGTATGTCAGACTAGTTAACTCATGAGCTTACAGGGAGCCTTCCGTCTCTGCCTCTGATCTTTCTGTAGGGATACTGGGATTACAGATGTGAGCTAGCTAGTCTCGCATGTGCATCCTGGGAATCCAACCTCAGATCGTCCTGCTTGTCCACGAGTGTTTTACCGACCGAGTTACCTTCCTAGCCCCTGTTATTTGCATCGATCTTTCTACTTTTCTAAAGAGATTCCCTAGTCTATTCGTTTTTCCTAAAACATCAGTTGATTCTTCCCTTTGAAGTTTTGGTTTTGGTTTGGGTTTTTTCAAGACATGATTTTTCTGTTCTGGAACTCACTCTGTAGACCAGACTGACCTTGAACTCACAGAGATCTGCCTGCCTCTGCCTTCTAAGGTGTATGCCACCACCAACCATTTGTTTATTAGTTCATTGTTGTTTTTTTGTTTTTGAGACAGGGTCTTACTGTATAGCTCTGTCTGACCTAGACCTGCCTGCTTCTGTCTCTTGAGTGCTGACCCATTGATTATTTTAATTGTTGTTCTTGTGCTCATTTTTAGCATGACTATATCTCTTAGGGATTTAGTATGAGGGTAATACAAACATACACTTCAAAAACTCTAAAAAAAGGGGGGGGTGCAGCTAGACAGATGGCTCAGTAGTTAAGAGTACTGACTGCTCTTCAAGAGGTCCTGAATTATTCCCAGCAACCACATGGTGGCTCACAACTGTCTCTAGTAGAATCTGACACCCTCTTCTGGTGTGTCTGAAGACAGCAACAGTGTACTCACATACATAAATTAAATAAATCAATCTTTTAAAAAAAATCTGAAAAAGAAAATCTTACTTGCTTTATCCCCAGCACATTGGGATGGCGACATGAGGAAATCAATTGTGTGAAATCTTTTTCGTGTTTATACTGGTTCCAAGTTAGTCGCTGTGACCACTCTGTGCTCTGTTGGGATATAGGCATTTACTTTTATATTGCCTCAGGACTGACCTCATGATGTGATTTGGGAAAAGTCAGGACATCCCACAGTTTCAGTACTGAACATACTGCTTCCCACTCTATTGCTGCTCTGATGGCACTCCTGAACTGTCATGCTATATTTCTAACTGTCTCCTATAACATCTGCATGTGGATTTCTCACCAGTCTCCTTTGTAGTTTTGGGGCAGGGTCTTTTTTTTTTTTTTTTTTTTTTTTTTGAGACAGGGTTTCTCTGTATAGCCCTGGCTGTCCTGAAACTCACTTTGTAGACCAGGCTGGCCTCGAACTCAGAAATCTGCCTTCCTCTGCCTCCCGAGTGCTGGGATTAAAGGCGTGCACCACCACGCCCGGCTTGGGGCAGAGTCTTATTGTCATTTATTCCTGGCTTGTCTGGCACTTGTTATGTAACCCAGGTTATCTTTAGACTCATGACAGTTCTTCTGTCCCAGCTTTCTGAGTGCTCAGATTATAGTCACACATCACCATGCCTGGATCCCCACAAGTTTCTTTCTTCCACCCTGTCCTTAGCCAAATCCAGCCTTATGACTTCCTATTATTACTGATAATAGGTTTTTGTTTTCCAGTTATGCGAGTTCGAACCTGGGAGTCCTTTTTCAGTGTCTTTTTGTTCTTTCTGGCAGTGCTAGAGACTGAAGCCAGGGCCTTGCACCATGTTGATCATGTGCTCTCCCATTGAGCTGCATCCTAAGCCACTTTTACTCTTTCATTCCTGTCATACCCAATAAATTAAGGCCCCATTACATTTAATACTACTTCTGCTTAATTTCATATCTTTTATTTATTCATATTTTTGGTAAGAGATTGTGGTTCTCTGAATGAAAAATGTTCCCCCATAGACTTGGATATTTGAAGACTTGGTGGTGCTGTTTGGAGGGGTTTAGGTGGGTTCAGTAAGTCACTGGGGGCAGGTCTTGAGGTTATATAGTCTCACCATACTCCCCATATGCTCTCTTTGCTTCCTGCTTGCCTTTGAAGACATGAGCTCCTGGCCCTCTGCTCCTGCTGTCATGCCTGCCACTGCTGTGCCTCTCCACCATGTTGGGCTGTTATCCCTCCGGAACTATAAGCCAAAGCAAACTCTCTCTTTCTTCAAGGACATTTTGTCACAGTGACAGAAAAGGAACTAATGTAGAAAAGGCACAGAATCTCACTGTGAAACCGAGGCTGGCCTCAAAGTGTTAGTGCTCCTACCTGCCTCAGCATTCTATGTGCTGGGATCACCAGGAGAAGGTGTGAAGGCCATGAGAAACTGCTTTTCTAAACTCCCGATTGGCGCCCCCGTTCCTCATCTTGCTGCATGATATTTATTCTGCTTGCTGCTGCCAAACTCACATTGGGGAGATTTTTGAATGGGAAAATGAAGGAGTCAAACCTTTCACTTGCATTGTAGATCTTCTATAATGTGACCTCAAACAAACTTTCCTACCTTTCTCCCAGTACGTGAGTTAGTTAACTGTTTATCAGGCACTTCCATTGAACTAACGATTATGCTGCGCACTAGACTAAACTTATCTGTGTTTTTCAGTTATCAAGTATTTACTGAGTACTTACTATGTACCTGGCATTGCAAAGTCCTCTTTCAGTTTATCCTTGAATTGAGTCTATGTTCCCATGGAAATTCAATGCCACTTGCAAACATGGAGATTTCTTTTGTACTCAATAAAATTCAAGGGACATTTATTTGGTGCAGTGATGTGGTATATATTATCGAATACTTTTTGCATTTCCTTTTGTTCGTGTGATTGTGTGTGTATGCATGCGCGTGCTTGCACTCACACTCACCATGGTACATGTGTGGAGACCACTCGCTAACTTGCAGGACTCAAGTTTTGTTCTTCCACCATGTGAGTCAGGCTTATCGGCATGTATCTTTACCCACTGAGTCATCTTGCCTTCACCAGAGTACTTATTTTGGTTAAGTTTTATACTAGGTGCTATTGGTAAAGGACAAAGCAATATCTAATATCTGCCTTGGAGGTGTTCGTGATCTTAGAAAATGAATATGATAATGTATTGGGAGAGCTAGGACCGAGATTTGCCCAGGGAGGTCAGCGTCCTTAGGAACAAGAGTCTCCAACTGAGTCTGAGGGCATCCTGGCATCAGTGACTTTCAGTTCAAGTTTTGTCGACCAAGTAGAAGCTAATTTCAGAAGGATGGGGTACTTACTAGCCAAGCAGCAGCAGCAGCATGGGAAAACATACAGGAGAGACATTTGAACCATTTACAGAACTACAAGGTGTAGTGGTTTTGTGTGTATGTGTGTGTGTGTGTGTGTGTGTGTGTGTGTGTGTGTGTTTCAGAATATCTGAGGTAAATATCTCAGGGAAGGACAGACCATAATAGTGAAGCAGCAGTCTGGGGCCACGGTGCTCCCAGCATTGTGCTCCATGTTGAGGGGCCAGAACTGAATGGGTAACACTAGAGCAACGGTTAACATAGAAAAGCAGAGTGGAGCTTCAAAAAGTGCTGTCTCATGGGAGGCTGGGAATGAGTGACAGGGACTAAGGCAGAGGTCACACTCTTCCTGGAAAGGGTCAGATAAATACCTTAGGCTTTGCAGGCCCCAAGGCTTCTTTCAAAATTACCTAACTCTGCCCTTGTTACAGAAAAACAGCCATAAACAGCAAGCAAACCAATGGCACTACTTTCCCCAACACTCCACCTTGGATGAACACTGAAGGCTTGGTTTCATGTGAGGTGACTGTCACATCACAAAGGACCCATTTGGGTTTTTATTATTTTTAAAATGTCAAAACTGTCTTTAGCTTTCAGGATTTTTTTTAATTTAAAGATGATTGGTTTCCTGTGGCCCTTTGGCCGGAGTCTGATTTTTGATAATACCCACACTAGGGGATGCGATCACAGAAAAGATAGAAATGCGCTTGAAAAGCTTATCTCTCAAGCAAGAGTTGACACAGTACAATCGCAGTGGGGAAACTTGAAGGAAGGGCTGCTTATCAGAAGCTACCTCCTGAACATGTTGACAGAGTAGCACAAGACAGCAAAGGGGTCACGGAGCATGGTGGGGGTAGGGTGGATGATGATCAGAGCTGCTTCTGGAAGAGGCAGAAAGGAAAACAGGGGTCAAGCGAGACTGAAGGCCGTGTTTCTGAAGGAGGAAGCACCTTTGACATGAGACTGAAGTGGGGGTGGGCGGGAAGACATGAATGTGATATTGAATAAATTGGAGGGCAGAATTTTCCCAGAATGCTTTGAGTGTCCCAGTAAAAAGAGAAGCAAGGCTGGAATTCAGAGTTGTTTATCTGATTATTGAAGTCTCTTAAGGGTGGTGACAGGGCTGAGAGGAAGATGGAAAGTCTAAGAACCAGACTCTCAAGTACTCTCAGTGTGTAGGAGTGACCAGGAAGTGGTTAGGTGTCGAAAATAAGGAAAAGAGAAGGTGACAGAGCTTCCCAAGAAGGGTGTGGCTTTGAAAAATACGGAGGAAGCAAAGTGTCAGCTCCTTTAGGCTACAGGATTCATGGTGTGTATGTGCATGCATACTGGTGCACACGCATGTGCCTGCACACACATGTGTGTACATATAGGACAATAAGGTTGTGATGAAACGGACTGCCTCCACTTGAAACTGCTTAAGAGCAAGGCAATGGAGGGGGATAGGGGACCCTGAGAGCAACCGAGGGGATTAGGTGCTGCAGAAAGCACACTGGATGGACGGGGGACTGGCAGCAAAGAAGAGAAAGGCAACCAGGAATGAGAAGTGGAAACTGTGTGTTTGAGAGAGGATATTCCGAGGGAGCCTAGGGCCACGGGTTTGGCTGTCTGCTGAACTTATTGCTGTGTAGATTCCTCCTGGAACCCTAACTACTATCAAGAGGCTGTTGGTGCAAAAGATTAAGTTGTTAGAGCCATGGAAACTGGTGGGAGCCTGGGGTTGGAAGAGATTTCTTCATTGTGGTTGAGGAAACACACCTGTGACTTGGTCCTTACGATCCAGACCCTTGTCAGAAGGTGATTTTGTGCAGAAGCAAAATAGCCTTGGAGTGAGAGGCTATGCCTGTTCTGAGGTGGGGGTGGGGGAGGGGCATCCAGCTGGGTCTGAAGAGAGCACACTGGGAAACTCAGGCATGTTTCTTTCCTGGGTTGCTTGCTTGGTTAGGGTAAGGTGCCCAGCCCTGTGTGGACAGGGAAGTACAGTTAGACAGGAGGTATGGGAAAGGAGGCAGGTGGCCATGATCTTCTTGGGAAGACACACAGCCCCAGCTACTAATAGGAAGGAATGAGTCGTTATTGTTGGAAAAAATATTCCTGGCCAGTCACACAGGACAACCATTCCAGAGTTGTTTTGATTTTCCTGAAGTTCACTATCCTCACAGAGCTTAAGCAGTTTGTTAAGGAAGAGGCATTCAGACCAGGGTGGCTTGTAGTTGTTGTTGAGTGATGTGGCCCTGAGATGAAAAGGTTTCAAAATGGTATGCTATATACAAAATGGTATGCTATATACAAAATGGTATGCTATATACAAAATGGCAGGGTTGGGATAGATAATAAATAGTACTACTGATGTCATGAAGGCATTGAGGAAGGATATATATTCAGAGAGGAAAGAATAAGGTAATTTAGAGGATAGACTCACTCCCCAACAGATAGAGGCCTTAAGGAACAGTGGCAGGCCAGGGCTTGAGATGTGTAGCTTATTCGTGCAGAAGTGAAAGTCTAGATAAAAAGAAGCCCAACTCGCCTGAGGAGTGAGCCCACAAGTATGGAGACTCTGAAAAAGTTCCCAAGCACAGCTCAGTTATGGAGGTGTGAAAATCTTGCCTCATGAGTTCTAGAGGGATCTGCAGAAATTCCTCTTTGGGGAAAGGGAAATGAAAGGTAAGGAGTCAATTGGGAAAGAGCCGGTGACATTTGCCTTAAAGTAACAGTAAAAAAGACAACAGGGGAGGGAAAAGCCCTGTACCAGCAAAGATTTCTTTCCCAAGAGCAGCACAGTGCTTCTGAGGTAAATCTGAGCACAAATTCGATTGCAAAGCTGATGAACCTATGTGTTCATTTCTGATGATGAATGATATATATTAAACATTGACATCCAAAGAAAACCCGATTATACAGCTACATCCATGATCCATGCCTTTATGTGAGTTCTTTTATGAACTCTTACAGTGTTACTATTTCCTCAATAAGGGCAGAATAAGGGGATCCTGATTTAAATGACAGAGCTGGAGATTGAGGCCACTCCCATGGGGACAACTTCTTATGCCTTTAAGAGACACTGGGGGACGATATCCAGATGGGTTATGAAGATCGATTTCTGTCCCCTTCCCAGCTGTCAGAATTGAATCCATGTGGAGAGCGCGCAGCCTGCGTCTGATGACACTGGCCCCGCGTTGTTTCTTCAGCGGAAAACAGTGGGTTAGCTTCGATAAGTTTTCACTTTGGGACTGAGCTCTAGGCGTGCCTGTAGGTGGGCAGACAAGCCAAAGAATGGGGACGCGCAGGCGGGATCTGCGGCGGTCCCTTTAAGAGTGGAGGCCCTGCTGGGCGGAGCTTGCACCGGTGGCTCGGCTCTAGCCCCGCCCCTTTCCCGTGAGCCCACGGGGAGTGGTCGGACCACAGGCGGCTGCGGGTGAGGAGAGGGGCTGGAGGCAGGGGAAGACATGGCTGGGGCTCGGCGCGGCTGGTGGCTGGCGCCCGTTCGCCGTGGCGTCTGCGGGCCCCGGGCGCGTCCGCTCATGCGGCCCCTCTGGTTGTTCTTCGCAGTGAGCTTCTTTGGCTGGGCCGGGGCTCTGGACGGCTCCGGGGGAACGAACAGAGCCATGGACGAGGAGATCGTGTCCGAGAAGCAGGCTGAGGAGAGCCATCGTCAGGACAGCGCCAACCTGCTCATCTTCATCCTGCTGCTCACCCTCACCATTCTGACGATCTGGCTCTTCAAGCACCGCCGGGCCCGCTTCCTGCACGAAACCGGCCTTGCTATGATTTATGGCAAGTGACTCGGACCCCTGTCTCCTAGCTGGCACTGTCCCTTTCTCTGCCTGCCGGGTCCTTCGCCTCCTGTCCTGGTCCTGCTCGGCCTACATTCTGCTCCCCTTCTCATTTCATTTTCCGCCTCGCCTTAAATCGTCCTCCGTTTCTCTGGCTCACCCCCCTCTATTTCTGCTACGCCCCCCATTTTTTCTATATCGTTCTCAGCCTCGCCTCCCCATTTTCTCTGGCTCTCCTTGCTGTTTTCGCCTCCGACCCCACCCCCTTTTTCTCTGCTCCCTGCAGCCTCTTCTTTGCCTTCCAAGCTGGGAACCAGGACTGGTGGGATTAGAGGATGGGAAAGGGAGTCGGGTGCGGTGGATGGGATAGGGCTGGGGGCGGGGAAGACATCTTTGCAATCTCTGTCTCTGGGGTTTCAGTTTGTTTAAGGTTCATTGAAGCTGCAGTAGTAGCTGTTCTGCCAGCATCTGGCATTCATTTGGAACCAGAGTCGACCTTTACTTATTGCCCAGCTTTTGCTATGCCTCCTTTCTAGGTGCAAATGATAACCTTACTCCCGTGGGACCCACACAAACTAAAAACCTGAAGTAGGCTACAGAAGGCTTAGGGCATTTTAAATATCATCCTCATTTATTATACGATACCTGATGGGGAGCCTTAGGGTTGACCCTTTGGATTCAGGCTTATGAAAGTGAAGACTAGTAAGAGTTATGGTTCTTCTAGCAGCATGTTGCGTACCATATGATGAGAATTGGCCAGCCAAGTGGTAATTAAGAACCTTCATGCATATGCATATGGGTGACTTGCTGTTGGCATGAGGTTATTGATCAGTTGCTGTGTAATGATTTTGGTTCTTCAGTCTCACTGTGCTTTCTTTTGAGGTTATTTATCTGTGTGTGTGTGTGTGTGTGTGTGTGTGTGTGTGTGTGTGTGTGTTGGGGGAGGGACAGATGATACATGGGGAGGCGGAGAAAAAGAGAAAGAGAGAGACAGAGGAGAGGAGGCAAAAACAAAACAAAACAAAAACAAAAAACAACCCATGGGCTTAGAAGCCTTTTGAGCCATTTCTCTAGTCTTGTGAGGGGAAAAGAAGCTCTTGCTGACAGTCTCATATCTGCCTAGGAGGGTATGGGTGAAGAGATGAGAGAGACATAATCCTGTCTGTGCAGTGCATGTGTGATGATTATCTTCGTTTGGTACAGTCCTGAATTACTGAACCAGTTGAGGTTTGTTCCTGAGACTTGAAGATGGGCGTAAGAAGGCTTGGAACTAAAAGGCGTTTTCTCATGCAGCCCCCACCCACCCATTTCCAGGAAACCCAGACTTCTAGAATGTGCATGCATATCAAGGGTGGCAATAAAAGGTAGTTGTGTGGCTTAAGAAAATGCATGGACTCAGGATCCCATACCATTTGTAAGGTAATAAATTCTAAGCATGAGGACTGTCCCTGTTTGCTAGAATGTCAAAAATGGCATTCAATTTGTAGTGCCCCTTAAGGCTAATCGTTCATACAAGCTATACATTTCATCTCCTTTTCTCTGTGTGACACTGTATGTGACTTGTTTACTATCTTCAGCGAACATATACTGGGTGGTTTATTATTATATATTATGTACAGGAACTATAGATATACATATAATGGAATTTGAACTGTGGTTAAGTGCAAATGAGCCTTATATTGTTAAAATAAGGGATTGATCACAGTTAAGCTCTTTCCTATTGAGAGAAATGGTTTGCCATGGTAGTTGATGGTATGAGACTTCAGACCAGGGACTGGCATATTTAAAGGGCTGATTGTGAGGGTCATGGATATTGCATTTTATTATCTTTTTTTCCTTTTTGAAAACTTAAAAAAAAAAGTAAGAAACCAGGATGTGGAGAGAGGAATCAGTGGGCAAGAGCACTGGCTGCTCTTCCAGAGGACCTTAATTCAGTTACCAACCCTAACATAGTGGCTTAGAACCATCTATAACTCCAGTTCCAGGGACTCTGATGCCCATTTCTGGACTGTGGACAGTGCACACACACCGAGCACCAACATACATGAGAGCAAAACATCTATCCACACAAAGTACAAATACATTTAAATTCTATGTCTTAGGCTTTTAAAAAGAAATAAAAACCATTCCCAACTCTTGAGCCATGTAAAAACAGACTGAGGCCTGAAGCTGCAAACTCCTTGAGAGTCAGCCCCAGATTTCTGTTCCACAGAACCAGCAACTCTGTGTGATCTTAGCAAGCCTCCACTCATCTTTTCCTCTTACCTATGTATTGGGAATAAATAATGAGAAAAACCTTTTTTTTAGCCTAGTCCTTGACTCCTGAGTAAATGCTCAGTAAATGATAGCTGTTCCTGTTGCTGTTGTAGCTATATGTTCCCAGGGTCAGAGTTTTTTTTTTTTTTTTTTTTTTTTTCNTCAGAGTTTTTTTTTTTTTTTTTTTTTCCTTAGTTAGTCTTACAAGACACAAACAGTATGGCTTTTTTTTTTTTTTTTTTTTAATCAAATAGGGACTTTGGATGAGCCTGAAAATGTTTGTTCTTTGCTATCTGGTGTCTGAAGTAGGAAAACACAGGATTGCTGATGGCCTTTTCTAACACTTCTACAATGAGAGTGAATAGTGCCTTAGTAGTAATATTCCATGAGAGAACAGCAAGGGTATCACTTGAAAACCATGAGATGCAAGAGTGTTAGTCTAGGAGTCAACCCTGGGATTGGCTTGGCATTCCACAGCTTATCCCACTTTCTCATGAGAAATGACAATGGGCTAGGGAACAATTGGGTTCCTAACTCCCAAATCCAGCTTCCGACTAAATGGGTTTAGGATGACGTGTTTCACAGGTTCAGCAAACTGAAGAAAAATGCTATTTATTTATTTATTTATTTATTTATTAGAATGTTATCTGGTCCTTTTCTGTAGCCCAGGCTACTCTTAAGTCCATGGCAAATTCTGCCTCTGCCTCCCAGGGACTAGGATGACAAGCTTTCATCAGCATGCCTAGCTCATTTATCCTTGTAAGAAGCAAGTGTAAAAAACTTAAAGTACCGCTGGAATGTGCTGGTGTACACCTGTGATCACTGAACTCCGGAACTTGAGGCAAGAAGATTGGAGGCTGTCTTGGTGTGCAGAGTGAGAACCTATCTCAAGACGAACAAACAAAAAGTGAACTTAAGACACCCATGTGGTCAGCTTCTAGATTGTAACATAGATTAATAGTTGCTCTAGTTAAAAGCACTGACTCTGACATGTGTGGGTATACAATGGAGACCAGAGCTCAACACTGGGTACCTTCCCCAATCATTGCTCACCTTGTTTTTTTGAGACAGGGTTTTTCAGTGATCCTGAAGTCCATGGGTGTGGCTAGAGTAGCTGGCCAGTAAATCCCATGGGTCTCTCAGTCTCTACCTCTCCAGAGCTGGGAGTGTAGGTGTGCTCTGATGGAACCTTATTGGTACATGGGCTTGAGGGACCCAAATTCAGATTCTGCATGACAACATTGCCAACTGAGCCATCTCCCGAAGCCCTGCAAACACAGTGTCAAGGCGCCTACGTGTTTTGCTTAGTGGGTTAGCTTTCTTAAGAAGCTTAAAAGTGAGTCACTGTTAGTGAAAATTGTTGCCATCGTTAATTAAGTCTGAAAAGTGTTCACTCACTGCACTGCGCTTGGACATAAGAAGCAAATGACAGAAAAATATTTGTTTTGCCTTAGAGAATCTTGCTTAGTTAATTCCTAGGATAAACTTTAATTTTGTCAGTAAACATTTATTATTAAGTGTCTGTGCTGTGTGGCATATGGTGAGAAATGCATGTTCATGCCACATTCCTTAGCCTCAAAGTACTTACAATCTAGTGACTTAATAGTGTTTGCTGGGCAGTGATGGCGCATGCCTTAATCCCAGCTCTTGGGAGGCAGAGACAGGAAGATACAGGCAGATTTCTGAGTTCTAGGACAGCCAGGGCTATAAAGAGAAACCCTGCCTCGAAAAACAAACAAACAAACAAACAAACAAAACCACCACCAACAAAAAGATAGTATTTATTGAGGATTACAATGTGTTAGACTTTGTGTGATTCACTTTTAAGGAACATTTCGTTAAAACCTCATAACTCCATGATATGGGTACTCTTTATTATCTTTCTCATTTTACAGACGTGGGTTAGTGCTCAGAGAGGTTAACTGGTGAGCTGCTTAGGATTCAAAAAGTCTCTCTGGTTTTAAAGTCCTGTTTTCTTAGCCAGTAAATCACAACAGCCGTCAGTAAAAGCTTTGACGTTCTTTGCTATCTTGAAATTCAATTAGCCATTGCCACAGAATTAACAGTGTTGTTTTAAGAGATTTTTTTTATACATATAAATGTGTTGTCTTTATGAATATCTGTGCACCACATACATGTACTGCCCTCAGAGGTTCAAGACAGCATCAGAACCCCTGGAGCTGGAGTTAAAGATGGTTGTGAGCTGCCATCTGGGTACTGGGAATCAAACCTAGGTTCTTTGCCTAAGAAGCAAGTGCTTTTAAGCTGCTGCGCCTTCTCTCCAGGCTTCTCTAACAGCAGTTTTGAAACAAGTTATAAATGTTTTGATGAATGTTTGCAGATTTTTGCTAAGGAGCCCTGGGCATTGAACCTAGGAACTCACTCATGCCAGATAAGCATCCTGCCACTGAGCTAGACCTTCATAGATAGCCCTTTAGTTTTTGTTTTAAGACAGGGTCTCACTGAATAGCCCTGAGTGGCCTCAAACTTGCTCTAATTCTTCCTCTGTCACTTGAGTGCTGGGACTATAGAACAAACACTTCCTTATTTAACTTCATTATTATTGTATGAATGTGTATGTTTGCATTATGAGTTGTGAGTGCCGGCATGCATATTCCACAGTGTACATTGGAGGTAGGAGGATAACTTTGTAGACTGTTTTCCAGAGACCAAACTCAGGCCATTAGGCTCCTATGGCAAACATCTTGTGGGCCACAAATACTTCTTAAGGAGTAGACATTTTTATCAGTTTTGTCTATACTTAATTCTTCAGTGATAGTACTTCCATATTTTTGAGCTCCAGAGTTTTCAGGTGCAATAGGCAGGAAGACTGGGCTGGAATTCCTGAGAAGGCCGTGTTCCAATATCTAGAGAAGCAGACAGTAGTGGGCCCAGGTGGTGCTAAATTCCTTATCACCGGGAGTGCTTGCAGCACAAGCAGATCATGAATGCATGGTAGGGGTAGGCTTCTGTTTTGTGAAAAGTATCTCTTGTTGCCTGTTATTAATTTAAATTTTATAATATCAATATATTCTATGCCTCCATATGTGTAGGATGCTAGAAGTTTCTGCTTTATCTCCCAGACAAAGCACTCTTTTGTGACCTTCCTCTTTACTAAGAATTGTTTTAATTCCATGATTAGGATTTGACCTTTATAGACTTGAATTTTGTTGATCTGTTAACATTTTTTTTCAGAGAAATTTCAATTTTCCAGACGCTGTAATGAAAGGATCTGTCTTATTTCCAGCATAAGTAATTGTTTTGCATGGTGCTGTTTTTTCTTTTCCAAGGTGTGTGTTTCAATGTAGCTCCAGTCATGCAGAGAAACCAGTGCATACTGTTCCTTGCATTGGGGAGAATTTATGCTTCTGTTTAATATTCATAGTAGCTAAACTGTGAGGCTTTTTCTTTTTTTCCCAATTTTTATTAGATATTTTCTTCATTTACATTTCAAATGTTATCCCCAAAGTCCCCTATACCCTCCCCCATCCCCCGCCCTGCTCCCCTACCCACCCGCTCCCACATCTTGGCCCTGGCGTTCCCCTGTACTGGGGCATGTAAATGCAAAGGGGTAAATTTTACTATGCCTCTCAACTGGGAAATCTTTTGGGATAGGAGAGAACAAAGTTATCACCTACACAGAGGGATTATATGGATATAGCCTTTATTCCCTCCTAGGTTATATATATCAAGGATTGCTGATATCCTGTCATGATGTTCTTCCTTATCTCTCCCTGTCTATTTCTCCTTCTTGCTCCCCCTCTTTTTCCCCTCTCTTTCTCTGTCCCCTTTCCTGCTTTCTTTCATTCATTGTATCATGATGGGTATATGGACTCAAGATCTTTTTTTTTTATAAAGATTTATTTTTATTTATTATATGTAAGTACATAAGATATTTTCTTCATTTACATTTCAAGTGTTATCCAGAAAGTTCTCTATACCCTCCCCCCTCCCGGCCCTGCTCCCCTACCCATCCGCTCCCACCCCTTGGCCCCGGCGTTCCCCTGTATTGGGGCTTATAAAGTCTGCATAACCAAGGGGCCTCTCTTCCCACTGATGGCCAACTAGGCCATCCTCTTCTATATATGCAGCTAGAGACACAAGCCCAGGGGGTACTAGTTAGTTCATGGTTATNTCCATCTAATAGCTGACCGTGAGCTTCCACCTCCATGTTTGCCAGGCATTGGTATATTTTCCCCCGAGACAGCTATATCCGGGCCCTTTCAGCACCATCTTGCTGGCATATGATATAGTGTCTATGTTTGGTGACTGATTGTGGGATGGATCCCTGGCAGCCGCAGTCGTTGGGTCCATCCTTTGGATTCAGCTTCACAGATGCTCTCTTTAACTCTTTCAATGTGTGCTTTGTTCTTAATTCTAGGAAGGGGTGACGTGCCCACATTTTGATCTTCCTTCTTCTTGAGTATCATGTGTTTAGTAAATTGTATCTTGGGTAGTCTAGGTTTCTGGGCTACTATCCACATCTCAGTTATCTTTTGTCCCTCCCCTTTCCCTACCAGCTAAGGCTTTTACTTCCCCATGGCTTTTTTCACTTAGTTCTTTTTATACAATATATTTTGACCAGATTTTCCTTTACCCAACACCTCCTCGATGCTCCTCACCTCCCCACCCACCACTTCATATTCTCTCACTCAGAACAAGAACAAAGCAAACATGAAAACAAATGAACAGTAAGGTAAAAAAACAATGAAATAAACGACCCCAAAAGAAACATGGAGTCTGTTTTGTGTTGCTTAACTACTCCTGGGCCTGAGGCCTGGCCTGGGGTGTGGTCAATATACTCAGTGACACTATATTGGAGAAAACTGATTTTCCCTTTCCTAGTAGGAATAACCTGCAACTAGCTTCATAGTTGGGGTGGGACTGTGTCTCCATCTCCCCTTCTCAGTGCTGGGACTTTATCTGGTTTGAACCTATACAGGTCTTGTGGATACTGTCACAGACTTTATGAGTTAGTATGTGTATCAGTTAATTGTGTATACAAGATGCTATTTTCTTAGAATCATCCACTACCTCTGGCTCTTACAATCTTTCTGCCTCCTCTTCTGCATAGATCCCTGAGCCTTTATGGGAGGGGTTTAATAGAGACATCCCATTTAGGGCTTGGTGCTCTAAAGTCTCTCACTCTCTTCATATTGTCTACTTGTGGATCTCCATGTTAATTTCCATCTGCTGCAAGAAGAAACCTCTCTGATGAGGACTGAGTCATTTCCTTTTCTTCCTGAATGCTTTGCCACCACTTCTTTCTTTCTTCTCATTCCTAAGGCTTTTTCACCTTAGATTCATTATCAGTTCCTCAGTTCCTATTGACACCACAATGTTGGTTGTTAGGGATCCAACCTAGGGCCTACATCTGTGCTTTCCCCCATACTTTTTACTCCCAGATGATTATCTCATACATGTACTAACTTCTACCACTGATTACCAAGTTAGGGCTCCCTACTTGCATTCTAGACTCTGCATACTCAAGAGTGCACTTTTCACAGGCACATCAAACTTAGTATGTTTGAACCTAAACTTAAGGGGCTGCAGAGATGGCTCAGCAGTTAAGAGCATTTGCTGCTCTTCCAGAGGTCCTGAGTTCCTGTGTCAGGCTTCTCCCAACTGCTGATACTATAGCTCTAGGTAACCTTCTCTTGTCTTCCATGGGCACCTGTGCCTATGCCAGGCAGATTCATACATAAGAATCAAAATCTTTCAAAAACTAACTTGGCATTTTCCTCTTGTGAATCTATTCTCTCTGATGTGTTCCCACTTCATTAAATGGCCCTGCTTTCTACCTGTCTGCTCTAGCCAATGTAACCACCTCATTGACAGGCCCATTTAGACTCCTCTAGTCTTCCATTTCCTTCTCCCTAGCCTATTCTACTTAGCCACCAAAGCTTTCTAAAACCTACTATCTTCCAGCCACCCCCACTTCTGGCATTATTCTCTTACATGGAGGTCCAAAGCTCTTACTGTCTAATGATTGCAGTGTTCACCTAGACAACCATTTAGATGCTTTCAAGTCTAGACCAATATTTTAAAATAGAACTCTAATGTCAAGCTCCCACTCAGGACTCAACTCATGATTTCTTTTTGCTTTAGGACAAAATAAAGTCCAAGCCCCATTTTTTAACACTTGTGGTTGTTTGTGATTCAGTTCCTGCAGCTCTTACGAATGTCACCGCTTGTCAGCTGCTAATGTAGCCACACTGAAACACCTTGTGATTCTCCTTATCAGTCTTATTCTGCTATTTCTTGAGTAGATATATATTCTACTATGTCGATACCTATTTACTTAGGTGACATTGCTGGAAAAAAGCCCTCTAAAGTACCATTCCCTTAAACTTAGTTAACTATTCTCTTTATTTAGAAAATCTTTGTGTGTGTGTGTTGCATAATGATTATTAAAATTGCCATTTTTGCTAACTGGATTGATAAGTCTTTGAAATGGACTGTGTTAGCAATTTATATCTTAAATGAATGGCCAGTCAGAACAAAAGGCCATAGGAAGGTAAAAATCTAGTTAGTACTGTGACTCTTGGCCTTAAGGAAAGTTTCAGAAATATGAGTTCAGTATGTAGTTGAGGTATATGAATATAATGGAATATCAGTTTGCCATGCAAATGGAATTTTGATACATTCTACAGCAAAGGTGAGTGTTCAAATATTATACTAAGTGAAAGAAGCTAGACATAAGAGGCCATACATCATAGGATTCCATTTATATGATGACTATACGTAAATCTATAGAGATGAAAAAGTCGATTATTAACTTTCAAGTGTTGGTGCTTACAGGGCTAGACAGATAGCTTAGTCAGTAAACTACTGTGAAGGCATAAGAACTTGAGTTCGGTTTCCCAGCACCCAAGTAAAAGCAGGCACGGTGGCATGTGTCTCTGAGGGAGGGCAGAGACAAGCAGATCCCTGAAGCTCAGTCTAGCCAAAATCAGTGAGTTCTAAGCTCAGGGAAGACCCTGTCTCAAACAATAAGGTGAAGACTGACTGAGGACTACGCCCAATGTTAACCTGTATCCTCTACTACTGCATGTCCACATATGTGTATGCATGTATGTGTGCACACATATGTATGTACTCTTTTTTTTTTTAAGTTAAAAAGGACCAAAAAGCTAGAGTTTGTGTATAGGGGAGTAGGGAGTATTGTAAATTTTTGGAGCATTGAAAATGCTTTGGAATTAGTGGTGATTGAGTCACACTTTGTGAATATACAATTTGTGAATATACTAAAGGTCACTAAATCATAGAATTCAAAAGGATAAATTTTCTAGCATTAGAATTATGTCTCACTAAAGCTGTCCCTAAGCATTGCAGTTTATTGGTCCAGTTTTATAGAACCCAGAGAAGTGGTTAAATCTACATATGTGTAGGAGTAAATCCTGAGTGCTGATTCCACAGGACCGGGATCAGGGCCTTTTCTTTTACGTATTGATTTTGATGTGGGCATTTTACATTTTAATCCTGACCTTTCAGTAGTAGAAGAATTCAGTAAATCTACAAATAGTATATATTTTACTTTGCCATTTATTAAATATATATTATTTGATCACCTATGTGTATGTGCTTTGGGAATAGATACAAGGAACATATATGTTTGTCTTTTTAATTGATGGATGGGGTTTTTAGAAACATCCCCTTTTGTGGTCTAGGGCTCAAACCCAAGGAGCGGCACTAAAGAAAAACATTGCTTTTTCCTTCTTGTTTGAAAACAGGGTCTAATGTAGCTCAGGCTGCCCAGGAACTCACTATGTAGCTCAGGCAGGCCTTGAACCCAGTCTTTCCTCAGCCTCCTGAATTCTAGGATTATAGGTGTGCACCAAATGGGCCAGGTTTACAAAGAACACATTTCCAGTGTGACTCCATTTTCAGCTCAACGCCACTTAGAGCATAAGCTGTGTATTGATGACTTGAAGGTATTTCCTCATTTGGTTACTTTCCTTGTCAGTTATGACTATGATGACTTAGAAATGGAGTGGCCTTTACTGTTACTCTAAGGCATGTTTTTCCCCATGTCCCACTGGATTACATGAAGATTGGACTCTTAGACATAGGAATTCAGTAATACTTCAAACTGTGATAGCAATTTGGTCTGAAATTGGTTCTGATCCAAAGGATCAGAAGGACTCTCATCAGAAGATTTCTGTTCTTAATCTAGAGATCTGTATTGGGTACAAGTAAGCAGTTTCTGTGAAAAGAGCTGACTGTTCTTTCATTTCCAGGTCTTTTGGTAGGCCTTGTGCTTCGGTACGGCATTCATGTTCCAAGCGATGTGAATAATGTGACTCTGAGCTGTGAAGTGCAGTCAAGTCCAACTACCTTGTTGGTCAACGTCAGTGGGAAATTTTATGAGTATACGCTGAAAGGAGAGATTAGCTCACATGAACTCAACAATGTTCAAGATAATGAAATGCTTAGGAAGGTAAGTTTTCAGTTGAGGGGAATGTTTGGGATTTAAAAGCTGTGTAAGGAGCAACTAGGTGGATCTTCAGAAAAAGAACTACCAGTTTTGTTTCGATTCTTTTTATTTTTGAGGCAGCATCTTGTGTTGTGGGCTGCCCTGGAATGGGCTACAGAGAACAGGCTGACCTGGAATTTGTAGCATTCAGTCCTCCTGCCTCTGCCTCCTTGGAGTTATACACGTGTACCACGTACCTCTCTGAGCTTGTGCCACCATGCTTAGCTGCAACTTTTTATAATTAAAATAATAATTAATTTAAAATGGAATA
The DNA here is from genome assembly GCA_902729485.2 of Mus minutoides. Classification (NCBI taxonomy): domain Eukaryota; kingdom Metazoa; phylum Chordata; class Mammalia; order Rodentia; family Muridae; genus Mus; species Mus minutoides. The sequence goes on from LR754714.1 coordinate 24,228, forward strand.
AAACCTGTTAATAAATGTAATGGTCTCAGGAGATAGACCTGATTATATTTTATTGTCATGATTAAGGCTAAGATCTGTAACTCTTTATTTTACTGTGTGTGTAAGGTTTTTATACCTGACACTATCCAGGACCTGAGTTCAGAAGAATGCATACATAGGAATGTTTTCAGTTAACAAATGGTCCTATTGCTTTAGGGTACCTTAGCACATGGAGTTCATTCATTTCTACCAGTGATTCCACCAATGCTTCACTGAATTCTTTCATACCTTGCTTGTATTCTAGACAAATATAATTTCAGCTTTCTTTGATTCATAGTCTTGCACAACTTCTGGGGCCCTAGTGAGAGCCTCGGGGATTGTAGCATGCTTCCCATGGGAGGGTGGCTTACAGTCTCACCAGCTCTCATGATTCCTGGCTGCTCTACTGTTTCTCCCCCGAAGCAGTACCACTTCACACATCTGTCTGTTTTCACCACCACCCCTCCTGTCTTCTGGTTAGTACGACTTGATTTTTACAGCCTCTTAGTTGTGTTCCTGTTGGTTTAAATTTTTACAAACTCAAAGTGTACTTTAAAATTAGAGAATAGCAGCCATGGAAAATGGCTAGTTTCTTAAAAACTCTAGTAAATGCTGCTTTGCGTTCATAGCAGCTTCTCCTTTAGAACAGAAGGAGGTCATCTGCACTGTTAGAGCAAGTAGGATTTAAAACGAGTGGAGCTGTGAGGACTGGAAATGTTAGGCTGTATAGAGTTTTGACTACAATATTACGCTATGTAGCTTTAGATTCCCTGTGTCCCAACTCGGTTTTATTTATCAACAATGAGTATAACCTGGAATTCTGTTTCTGGACCCAGGCCTCTTTTTGGATAAAGCAAAAATATGTTTATATTTTCTCTACTTTTTAAGATTTTAAAATTTTATTTTCTGAGACAAAGCCATGCTATATGGCTCTAGCTGCCGGTTAATCTGTAGTTCAGGTTGCCTTTGAGTTCACAGCAATTCTCCTGTCTCAGACCCTTCTCAAAATGCAGCAATTACAGGTGTGTATTATTGTCTTCTGCTAAGAATTTAATATAATATTTTAGCCTGGTTTCCATAGAAACTGAGTAACTGATTATTCCAGCATTGTCATCCTGTCACTGGAGGAAAAGAAGAACAACAGCTCTCCTCTATTAAAAACTATTGTGTGGAAAGCATGCAAAACCAGGATCCCTATCGAGAATATTGACTTTTGAGCTAGCATGTAGGATAATACATATGTGTCATATTTGGCTGTAGTTTGTCTCCCTCTTCTATTGCCCTCTTCTGTGTCCCCTGTCTTCTCGTGTACATGATGTATTCGACTACCTTCTTTTTTCCTCTCCTCATCTTTTTCTACTTTCATATCACATACTCACACACACACACACACACACACACACACACACACACACACACACATACACACAAAGAGAAAATTTGCTTAAGGAGAAAAGAATCATTGCCAAGTATATATCAATGAGAATATTAAAATCTAGGATATGTAAAGAACCACCAAAAAATACCCCTCCAAATCTATCCACTTAATGTGTTAATAAAGTAAATAGTTACTAAAAGAGGAAATAAAAATGACCAATAAAAAGTGTTCAGCATCAGAGAAATGCAAATGTATACTCCTACATGAAGTGTTTTGAAGTTGACATAGAAATGTTCTTGCTGTTGACCAGTTGAACCTTGAATCCCTTCCTTTTGATAGTTTGATGATGTAGTGAGATATTCTGAAGGAAATAATCGAAAAGAACTCCATGTCTTAACAGGTTACTTTTGATCCGGAAGTCTTTTTCAACATACTGCTTCCTCCTATCATATTTTATGCAGGGTACAGTCTCAAAAGGGTGAGTGCTTTCTCAGTTCCTACACTTTGACCAGCCTTAACTTTCCCAAGCTTGATAGCTCTTCTGTTTCCCATGTTCTTTTTGGTACTTAGCATTTCTTCCAGGTTTCCTTTCTTCTCTCCCTGTCTTTTTGAAATGTTGAAATTGATGCCAGTCTCAGAATGCTTTCCCTGCATGGCTTCTTCTAGAGTATGATGCACTTAATATTAGCAGAGAAAATTGCAATAGAGGGATGGTCTTTGTCAATTGTTGCTGGATATTCTAACAGAGCATAACTTTTTTTTTTTTTTTTTTTGTCAGAGACATTTCTTCCGGAACCTTGGGTCTATCTTAGCATATGCCTTTCTTGGAACAGCGATTTCTTGTTTCGTTATTGGGTAAGATTTGAAGCATGGAATGCCTTTAAGATTTCAGATTATAATTCTAAAAAAAAACAACCCTGGATTTGCATTTGATTTCTCTATTACTGTATTCTCAAGTGTGCAGGTTTTGTAGTACTTATTAGTAATTGTTTGAATTTTCCTTAGCCCTAAAGTATTAGCTATATTTAAATACCCATTAATCCAATCCAGGCTCAATCATAGAGTACTATAGTAGATTACTTTTCTTATTCCTCCTTTATTCTAACTTCTTTCTAGTTGGCCTTTTTATAATATAGGAATCCGTTTATTGGACAGGTCCATCATGTATGGCTGTGTAACGCTGATGAAGGTGACCGGGCAGCTCGCGGGAGACTTTTACTTTACAGATTGCTTGCTGTTTGGTGCTGTTGTTTCGGCCACAGACCCAGGTATGCTTCAGGAGTGGAGTGGAACTCTTTCAGTTGCAGGGTTCCCTGTTAAAGCCCACGTGGCTGTTTCTCGGAGCTGTGGGACCAGGGCCAGGTTCCCTGCTAACACTGCTGTCTTATGGGGAGGGAGGTGGGAAACGCTTTTCAGGTCCTTTTGCTTTAAGCAGATATTTGCTCGTTTGGCTTTTTCATTATGATAACTGCTTCACAAATTGATGCTATTTTGATTACATCTATTAAATATTTTCCTGAGAAATCTAAACTAGCCTTTATATCCTAGTGATTGGATATAGCAAAAGAAAAGTTAGGTTATAGTTTTTAAAATTGATTGTATACTTCCTTTTGTATTTCTAGAGAGCCATTTCTCCAAAAATCTTCTATTTATATTTAGCTATCTATATCTTAAAATAAGAAAAATAATTTAGGTTTCTCTCTGGCCTCTAACTCACTAGGTAGCTAAGGCCCACCTTGAACTTGTCCTCATTTCCTGAGTGCTGGCATTACTGGGGTATGCCAGGGTGTCTGGGGATAGAACATGGCCCGTGTACATCCTCGGCATGCACTCTACTGTTTTTGTTCTTTTGAGACATAGCTTAACTCTAATCTAGGCTGGCCTCAACCCCACGACAGTCTGTCTCTCACCTCAGCACTGTATATGCTATGATTGCTGCGTCAACCAGCATGCCTAACTAAGAAAAGTCGGTTTAAAATGTTTGCTGTACAGCAGCTATGCTGATAGGTGTATGCTTTAGAGATTTTAGCAGTCTTCAGTATATTAAAGAATTACTTTCTATAAAATTGGCCTTATGATTATGAAACTATTTAATTGATAGAGCTTGCTTCTTTGTTCTTTCAGGGTGAAATCTCTAAGAGTTCATATGAGTGAATGAATTGGATTGCTAGATAAAATTTAAAATTTTGAATGTGTATTGATAAACTAAAAGCTATATTTAAATGAGGAATTTGTAGAAAATTTAGAATGAAATGTTCAGAATATATGTAAAGATTTCAGTAAGCTCAACACTAAAGGAATAAGTAATCCAGTCTTTATGTTGTTCAATAAACTGATTAGATACTCCTCAAAAATGTACAAATGGCCAAAAAAAGTTTTTAAAGTGTTAAACACTTTTAGTGATTGGAGAAATGAAAATCCTAACTGTACTGAGATTCCATCTCACCTGGGTCAAGAAGGTCTGTCTGTTTTCAAGAAAACTGATAGAAACGTATGCTGGTGAGGCTGTGGGGGAGGCATGGACAAGCCTTTGCTGGATGCAGTGGCTTATGTCTGTACTTCTAGCATTTGAGAAGCTGAAGCAGGTGAATTTCTGTGAGTATAAGGATAGTGTGGGCTACAGAGTGAGACACTACCTCAAGGAAGAAGAATCTTATACACTATGAATTAGTTCAGCCGCCATGGCAATCAGTATAGGGGCTCCTAAAACATCTCTAAAACTAGAACTACTGTATTATCCAGATATATCACTCTTTAGGCATAAGGAATATAAATCAGCATAGCAAAAATACCTGTACTCCCATGTTCATCATAGTACTGTTCATAGTAGCATACTATAGAATTACCATAGGTAGTCATCTACAAAGGAAATAATAAAGCATGAGATATATATATATACACATGCATATATACATATATATATACATATATATATATATATGTATATATGCATTGATGCATACATATATACCATGGAGTTTTGTTATTCATAAAGAATGGAGTTATATCATTTCCAGAAGTATGGGTATAACTGGAAATCACATTAACTGAAGTAAGCCAAACTAGAAAGACAAATTGTACATATTTCTTTTTGCATGCAAAGTCAAAATTAACAAAAGAAATCAAAACTTGGAAGTAGACAGGGAACTATTTGGCAAGAGAGAGGGCATCAGCTGATTAGGGAGATCAGGAATAGTAATAGGCTGAATAGGGTCAATGCACATTATATAGATGGATGAAAACATCATAGTGAAACCTATTAGCTTATACAGTTAACATGTGGTCATAAAAGTAACTGAGAAGAAACCCAACATAGGAACCAACTTAAGGGCTTTTTAAGGGTTTTACTTGTTTGGTGTTGGGAGCTTTGCTTACGGTAGGCAAGTCCTCTGCCACTGGCCTCTGTCTCTATCCCCTAAAGACGGAGAACCTGAGGAATCGAAGTCTTCTTTTATTAGTAGTTAGGATTTGGTAGAGGTTTGTAGTAGTCCACCCTTTGCCCTTGTAAGTTAATCATCCTCTTTAATTGTCATAGGGCACAATTGAAGTCGGTGTCCTCAGGTTATCTTTGAATTCCTTCCTTAACTTTGATAACACAGGGGATGATAGAAAGGAGAAAGAATGTGTTCCATATGCTATGAGAGATAATTCTAAAAGATTACTCAGAGCTAGCGAGGCACAATGGTACAGGCCTATAATCGCAGTGTTTGAAAGTGGAGTCAGGTATTTAGAGAGCTTGTGGCCAGCCTGTGCTATCTAGTGGGACTGCTTCAAAATGAATAATTTAAAAGACAAAAAGAGTTTGCAGAGTGCCATTTCAGACACTTGTATAGTGTAATTTTTATTTCTTGTAGTGCTGAGGAGATATAGAATGTAGGGACTCTCGCACACTAAGCAAGCCCTTCATGCTTGAGTCCTTTCAATGCTAATTAATTAACTAATGTTGCATTGGGTACATTCATGGTGCACGTGTTCCTGTGAGTATATGTGTGTGTTTGTGCATGCGTTCGTGTCTCTTCTTCCAGCCCTTTCTACCTTCATTTTAGTGAGGCTGGAGCTCACCAGTGTCTAGACTGAATGGCTTTCCTTGTCTCTTGCTCCCTCCCACTGAGCTAGCAGGCATGCCTCTCTGTGCCTTCTCCAGTGGGTGCTGCAGATTTCAACTGCAGTCTTCATGCTTGCACAACACGTGCTTTATGAGCTTGGCCAGTGCCCAGCTCCCATCTGTTTGATTTTTGATAAAGGTCCTTGCTAAGACCCCAAGGTTGGCATTCATCTCACTCTGTATCCAGGCAGTCAATGAAGATGGAAGCATCCCACCTCAGCCCCTGGAGGATTTGTCACTACAAGTTTGTACCACCCAGGCTTGGCTCCGTTTAACATTGTGTTTTGATTTTCCCATGTAGTTCAAGGTGGGTTGATAATCATGCAGCCCAGGTTAGACTCCAACAGGATGTAATCCTCCTGCTCTAGTCTCCTGAGTACTGAATTAGAGGAGTGAGCTTAACATTTATGAAAACTGGAAATGATGTTGCTTTTTTAAAGACTTTACAGAGGCTGCTCCCCTACTTTTAAGAAGCCCATGGCCTTAGGTGTCCCTGTCTTTCAGTAGAAGCAGGCCTATGAGACATCTAAAGATTGAACTGGCAACATTACTTCAACTTTGTGGTTTTGTTTTCATTGGAGTATTGCCAGACTATCTCAAGCAATAATCATTTGTCTATAGAAAGTTGGACAGATTTCTTTTCTAGATTATGTACACACTTTCTCTAGTTCTATTAATTTGCATTATCTTTCTAGAAGTTTGAACCATGGGTTCTCTATTCAAAATGTGACAGTATTTTTCACTCTCCCCTTTACTTTCTCATTTTCTTGCGGCTGGAGAGATGGCTCCGCAGTTAAGAGCACTGGCTGCTTTTCCAGAGAGCCAGGCTCAGTCCCCGGCATTCACATGGTGGCTCACAACTATCCAGTTCCAAAGGATCCTACACCCTCTTCTGCCTTCCAACTGTACCAGGCATTCACATGGTACACAGACATACATGCAAATGAAACACCCACACACATAAGATAAAAGCTCCCCTAAATATTTTTTCTTTAAAAGATTTAGAAAGTTTTCCTTTATTTTATATATGGGTGTTTTGCCTGTATGTATGTCTGTGTACCACATGTATGCCTGGGTGTCTGAGGAGGCCGAAAGAGGGTGCTGGGTCCCCTGAAACTAGAGTTAGAGTCTGCTTTGAGCCTCCATGAAGGTACTTAGAACTGAATCCTGGTTCCCTGGAAGAAAAGCCAGTGCAGTTAGCGCCGAGCTCTTGCTTTGCACCCCCCCAGGTTTATGTATGTAGATGTAGACATAACATATCTGCGTTTTGATGTAAGTGTACTCCAGTGTTTTGCAATAAAAATTATACTTTTTAAAATAGAACTTTCTGTTTTTATGTTTTCTATTTGAAAATGTTCTCTTGTGTCTGGCTATATTCATTTTCATATCTGCTTGGAGTTATTTATGGGTGAGCAATGTGTTACCCAGCAAAGAAAGCTACATCTAACTTATCAGTCTTATCTGAATTTCTAAGAATTCTAATATAATCTCTTCCCCAAAGGAAGGATGTGTTGTGTTTTCTGTCCTCTTTACCCTAGAATAGCCTGATAGTTGGCTTCTTGGTCAGTTAAATACAGCAGCTGTTTCTCTGGTCATAAAAATTGTGCCAACCCAAAATTGAAGTTTTGTTTTTACTGCCTTACTGAACTTGGTATGCACCCAGTTTGCAAGTCAAATAGAAGGGGGGTTGTAAGGCTTCAAGGAACAAGGGCTCCTTACAGAAAGGGACACTTTTTATACTTTCTTCCTTATTAAAGACTACAAAAAATGCTGAATATATTTTTTATAGAAAATAAATATACAAAACCAGACTTTTCAAATTTGTATGAAGATTGTAGGCCAACTCAGGCCTTCAGGGTGATTTTCAGCTTTTTTTTTTTTTTTTTTTTTTTTGAGAAAGGTGGTGTTGCCAGTTAGGAGCACATACTGTCAGAAAAAACCTAAAACTTTAATTCAGTAAGAGGATATTAGAAAGGAAGAAATGATTAAATAACATCCAACAGCTGTGGAGGTACATGTGCTGTGTTTGTGGTGTCTAAGTATTCCTCTGACTCTTTCTTTCTCCTAGTGACTGTTCTTGCCATCTTCCACGAGCTTCAAGTTGATGTTGAACTCTACGCTCTTCTCTTCGGGGAAAGTGTCCTCAACGACGCCGTTGCCATAGTGCTGTCCTCGTGAGTGTGCACTGCATTCTATACCGAATGCTCCATGTGGAAAGTCAGCTGCTGAATACAGCACATTATGGATAGAAATATTCCAAACAATGAGTCTTTTTGCCCTGTTCTGACAGGAACATATATTTTATGGATAAGTTAGAAAATGAAAGAAAAAAATTATATTCCTGTCATATAAAAATCGTTCCTATAAAGATTCCAGGGCAGTTCCTGATACTGTTTTTCTGTTTGTGATGTATTTATATGAGTCATTTTAATGCCTTTAATTTTATTATCTGTTTTTACATTATAACATGAATACATTTTTACTTAGGCTTAAGTTTTTAATTCAAAACCACACAAAAAGGTTTGTATAGAAATTCTGTTCTTATTCTACTCCTTGATTCCTAGCTCCTTGGAGCTGTTTAGTAAAAAATTTTCTTTTATAGTTTTGTATTTCTTAAAATCCAACCACAGACACAAATATATTTTATTTGCCTCTCATTTCTGTTTTTGTTTTTAGTTTTTGGCAGATTTTGAGAGTGAACCTATTATAGCCTTGTGTATGCTAAGTAAGCGCTCCATCACTGAGCTACATCACCAGCCACTCAATTCTTAGCTGGAAAGCACTTTACTGTATTGCATGTCAGATCATGGGTATAGTCTGCCTATGTTTTCATGTCAAAGGCGGGTCTTAGGTTTTGCAGCTTTGCAGGATTCTCTGTGAACCCTACTTTAGCTCTTTGCTCTCTCAGTCTCTTGCTGCTGGCTATTTAAAGAACTTTCAGTCCTTTGCTATCTCAAAGGAAGTTGCAGTATTTGACCTAGAGCTGTCTTCGGTTTGCACAGGCATGGGTATATGGTAGAATACATTCTCAGGAGTCACTGAGATTTGTGGTTGGTTTAAAGGATAAGTGCAAATTTAAGTTTTATTTATTATTGGCAAATTGCCAGTCAAAGGATTGTATCACTTTATACTTCAAACACCATAATATTGGAGTAACTCTTTAGAGCTCCCCAGTAGATTACTTGCCCAGCTTTATTTGAGAAAATATATTATAGTTTAATTCATGTTTCTCTTATTTACCTTAATCTGAGAAACACTTTTTTTTTTTTTTTTTTTTTTTTTGGTTTTTCGAGACAGGGTTTCTCTGTGTAGCCCTGGCTGTCCTGGAACTCACTCTGTAGACCAGGCTGGCCTCGAACTCAGAAATTCACCTGCCTCTGCCTCCTGAGTGCTGGGATTAAAGGCATGTGCTACCACGCCCGGCTTGAGAAACACTTTTATCTTAGATGTGTTGAATATACTTTTATTGAGGATAATTGTTGAATGAGTAATGCATTTTATCTGATATTAGAAATTGTTGTCCATGTTAATACAAGGCGTTTGCAGGTGGAAGAGCTTCTCACTTTTGACTAAGGACATATGCAGTCATGTGGGCGCAACCTTCAACTTATACTAAAACTCGTCATGAGCAAGAAGAAAAAGTCCTTCAGATTTTCTCATTATTTAATTTCTCTCCTTAACTTCTACTTTGTTAGCTATAAAAGAGTCGTTAGTCACAGACTGCTTTGCATAGCCTGACTGCCACTGTTGCCTTACTACACAGTGGGAAATTACCCTTTCATAGATATGACACTAACCCCTTCCATGAGGTGGGTGGTGCTGTTTTAAAGGTCAAATCCCTTTCTGTGAATGCTCTATGTATAAGTGTTGCTGCCTTCCCTGCTGTGTCTATTGCCATAATTTTTTATAAGTAATATAAACCTAAATTAAGAAACAAAACCTGGGGCTGGAGAGATTGCTTGGCAGTTAAGAGCACTGACTACTTTTGCAGAGGTCCTGAGTTCAATTCCCAGCAACCACATGGTGGCTCACAACCATCTGTAATGGGATCTGATGCTCTCTTCTGCTGTGTCTGAAAACAGCTATAGTGTACTCATATTCATAAAAAAATTTTTAAAATCTTAAAAAAAGAAACAAAACCTAATGGCTATAACTAATGTTGATGTTGATGCAAAATGTGAGTACCTTCCATGAAGATAGGTACAAAATAGAAGTTTTATATTATGTGAAAGGAAGAGTAGATGGATAGTGTAATTGTAATTTAGGCATTTCAGAAACATGAAGTGATAAAGACTATTGAAACTTCTAGTACATACATACATGAGAGACCTGCCCCCTTCAGTCCTAAATGGAGAGAGTGAGGCATAAAGAAAGTTATTAACATCAATTTGGTATCCTAGACAGTTATTGTACTATTTAATCATCCAACTGATAAGCAGTCCTTTCTAGTTGCTCTAACGGGTTATGAATCAAAAGAAAAAACAAAGTCTGTTCTGTTCTGGTCCTACCTTAAACCGTTGTTCACTGTGCCTTACATTTGCCATCAAAAAAAATAACCCATTGCCTGTAACTTTACCATATGAGTAGTGTTAAGAAAAACAAATACATCGAAAATATTTGAGCTTTAGTGATGAAGAAATGTGTTTAAAAGAAATGGCTTTGTTTCATGGAAGTTCTCACAAAGGGCCACATTTCTATTGCAGCCTTTCTCAAATTGGGTTTTGAATGATTTCTTTTTGAACTCTCTAAGGATGAGCCATGTTTGGTCCCTTTTTTAATAGGAATTAGGTTAACTCATGCCATCTCTACTGCGGCATTCACAGAAAAGCACTATATCTAGAGGGTATCATTGTAACAGGGGAGCTGTTGGTTATGGATGTGTCTTGATGGAGCTAACTAAATGGGAGGGAAAGAAGTTGTGTTACTTGTCTATGGGGAGTTACTAGATGGAGGTACTGAGCAAACCATTGATGTGTTTCAAAGGGTGTTAAGTTTACTCTGCTTGAAATGCATTCTTTTAGTTTGATAATTGCTGTTTATATTCTGTAAGGCAATTTTGTATCACAGGTAGGGATGGAATGTCTTTATGAGAGAATTAAAGAGATTAAGGCAACTGTTTAGAATGCATAGAATGTACTTTGGACCTTGTTTCTGTTTGCTGGGAGCCACTTCTCTCCATCTACCACATGGATTCCAGGGACTCAGGTCATCAGGCTTGGCAGCAGTGTCTTTATCCACTGAGCTGTCTCCTTGACTCCAAGAATATGTTTCTAAAGTGGAATTTCTAGGCCAGTGGCTATAACTTTTTAAAAACAGAGAGATATTGTCATAGTTCTTTCCAGAATCAGAGGCTGTTTTGGAAGCCGCCGATTGGCACATGAAAATACAGGTAGATATAGCAATACTCTGTTTCTGTGAAGGAAGCAGAAGGGAATAGTCCAAAGGACATGAAGGGATTCTCTCCTCTAACTACAGAAGCAAACATTAGGAACAGTTTTGGGGTTTGTTTTTATTTTTGTGGTATAAGAATCAAAACACAGCACCCTTTTCATGTCTTTTTGTATTCTAGGCAAATGCTATGTTACTGAACTTTATCCCTAAAAGCAACTTTTAAATTATAGTAGTGGGCAAATGGTTAAATAAATTATGCTGCTAATACTGTTTTAAATTATTAAATATATTGGTTTTGTAATTCTTGGTACATTGTTCATGGAAGAAGCAGAGTTAAAAGCAGGGGCTAGGTCTATAGCAGAGTTAGAAAGCAGGGGCTAGGTCAATAGCAGAGTTAGAAAGCAGGGGCCTAGGTCTATAGCAGAGTTAGAAAGCAGGGCAAGGTCTATAGCAGAGTTAGAAAGCAGGGCCTAGGTCTATAGCAGAGTTAGAAAGCAGGGCCTAGGTCTATAGCAGAGTTAGAAAGCAGGGCTAGGTCTATAGCAGAGTTAGAAAGCAGGGGCTAGGTCTATAGCAGAGTTAGAAAGCAGGG
>LR754184.1:6377-57204 GCA_902729485.2 Mus minutoides
TATATATATATAATTATTATTTTAAAACACTGTAGACCAAGCTGACTTTGAACTCCTTGTGTAGCCAAAGATGATATTGAAGTCATCCTCCTGCCTCTACTTCCTGAGTGCTGGGGTGACAACTGTGTGCTTCTCATGTCTGGAACAATCAATCCCACGTTGGTGATGTGCCAGGGTGTGAGTTGGGTGGCTAGAGGATGAATCTTGCCTGTGTCTCAGGGGATGGAATGGAAAAGGGATGTCTAGGGATGGTAAGTCAGTGAGTGGGATTTGTTATACTCAATTCTCTACGGAGAGAGAGAAGCACTTGAGGGTGTTGAACCTGGCAGAGGAGGAGGAGGAGGAGGAGCAGAGCACGTGAGCCAGTGCTATGTGGAAGACTTGTGATTTTGTTGTTCTGATATGATATGACAACAAATCACAGCCGGCCTCATAGCGTGGACTCCTATCACCTTTCTCCTGAAATACACCAAAAGGTAGGGGCAGGAAACTGGGACAGGAGGGGGAGAAGGGAAGTCTAGCATGGACTGGGGAGGGTGTCTAGCAAGGTCTCAGACTCTGGGAGAGTGCTAGAGTGTTTATCGTGCTATTGGCTTGTCACTCAAATACATCTACATGATAGGACCAGAGACACAACCGCAGGGCCCTGGGTCACAGCAGCGTGCTTTCTCTGGAGACTCAAGTAGGGAATGGTGAGCCCAGTGGAGTAACTCAGAGGGAAAGAGTGCTTTGAAATTAGGGAACCCAAGCTTGATCCCCCAGGATCAACTGGGTAGAAGGATAAAACCAACTCCTGCAAGTTGTCCTCTGACGAGATGTGTCCTGTGACACACATGCTTCCACACACAAATAAATAAACACACATAAAAATTTTTCTTTTCTTTTTTTTTTTCAAGACAGGGTTTCTGTGTATATCCCTGGCTGTCCTGGAACTCACTCTGTAGACCAGGTTAGCCTCAAATTCAGAGATCCACCTGCCACTGCCTCTGCCTCTGTCTCCTGAGTGTTAGGATTAAAAGCATGTGCATACATAAAACTTTTATAAGAGGGATTGGCATCAAAGGTACTTCTAGAAAACCCTGAAAAATTTTTTTCCTCTTTCTTGTTTTCCTTTCCTCACTCTTTCCACTTTGTCTGCTTCGAGACGGTGTCTCCTGTAGTCCAGGGTTTCCTCTAACTCTGAATGTAGCCCAGGATGGCCTTGAACACTGAGTTCTCCTGCCTCCAGTCCCTGAGTACCATTCCTAGCGTACACGGTGTTGGATTCAGAATTTCAAATGCTCTGCCTGGGTACTGTACCCATGGAGCCCCAGACCAATTTTCAATAAAACTCTGTGCCTGCTGCACAAACCAACCACTAATTGCATGACTGAAAATGTGGACTTGTGTCTGGTGAGTCATGGCATTCTTTTTTCTGTTGTTGTTGTTTGTTTTTGGTTTTGTTTTTGTTTTTGAGACAGGGTTTCTCTGTATAGCCCTGGCTGTCCTGGAACTCACTTCGTAGAACAGGCTGGCCTCGAACTCAGAAATCCACCTGCCTCTGCCTCCCGAGTGCTGGGATTAAAGGCGTGTGCCACCACACCCGGCTGAATCATGGCATTCTTAACATTCAATACCTATCATCTGTGACATTCTAATGCAGTCACTAACCATCCCCACTGTGCAATTCTCCCCAGCTGTCCTAGTGTGCGTCCTGGTGCTGTGACAGGACCTTGACTCAAGAAAAGGGCAGGAAAGAGTTTATTCAGCTTACATGATGGCCACACTCCATCACTGAGGGAAGTCAGGGCAGGAACCTAGAGGCAGGAGCTGATGCAGAGGCCATGGAGGGGTGCTGCTTACTTGCTTCCCCTGGCTTGCTCAGTCTTCTCTCTTATAGAATCTGGGACCACCAGCCCAAGGATGGCACCACCCACAATGACCTAGACCCTCCCACATAAACCATTAATTATGAAAATACCTGATAGAGGCCTTTTTTCAATTGAGGTTCCTGCTTCTCTTAGTGCTCCACCCGTGTAAAGCTGACATCAAACTGTCACACAGCAGCCCAGGGGCTGCTTTGTCCGTGCAGTTTCCTGCCTTGGGTCTGCATGATCCCCTCACATAACCTCCCATAACCAACTCTGCCTTCTCCAGGCTTCAGCTCCGTGGGAGAAACTTCCTGTTACCTCACCAGTCAATTAGGGCAAGACTTTGTTAACATTCTCTGCCTCCTGAAAAGGCCACACTATTCAGGAAAGGCTGATACTCTCAAACAGAATGTTTACAGATCTCTTCTGGGGGACTCTAAGTGGGGCTCCACCCCTGACCATGCCCTCAGCCCCTCATTGGGTATTTCTAGGACTCCACCACTGAACCTGGCCCTGATCCTTTACTGGGGTTTCTACATGTGGGCTCAACCCATGACCCAAACCCAACTACAGGGATAAAAATACCAGGAAGAATTTAAGATGAGACATGTGGATTCAAGGCAGGGGTTTTTATTGATGTCATACTTTCAGCTTTTATTTTGTTTTTGTTTTTTAAACAGGATAACACTATATCGACTAAGCCTGCCTGAAACTCAAAGAGACCCATCTGCTTTTGCGTTGCCTCTAGAGTGCTGGGGTTAAAGATGTGCCCACATCCCACCCTGTGCCTGGCTTATCTTTTATTTATTTATTTATTTGAGGATGTCATGTTATTTATACCCTGAATAGCCTTGAACTCAGGATTTTCCTGTGTCTGCTTTTTCATAATCTAGGGTGAGAGACTGTGATGGCAGTCCTGCTACTGTGTTTCCCCAGTACTCTGCCCAACCCATAGTATTCAAAGGGTGCACGATTAATGTGTGTTGAATCCACAGTGGCGTCAAGGAATAGAGCCACGCAGCAGCAGCAGTAAACAAAACCCATCTGTTCACCGCACACAACACTGTGATGCCCGTCTGAGGGCCTACGAGGGAGCAGCTGCTGTAGGATAGCGCCGGCAGGTGTCTCCTGGAGGAATATAATTAAATTTCTAGATACTCAGGGGCTGGCCAATGAAAGAACAGCCCCAGGAGAGAGCTGGTCTCCATTCATTAGCAATTAGGAGACATCAATTCCCTATTAGCTAGGGCAGGCCCTGTCTTCCTCTTTCACCTAGAGGAACAGAATCTTCCCTCTCCTGGGAGTCCTGCCTCAGTGGGCCCATTAACAAGCTGAGAGAATAAGATTAACAGTTGTCTAAATGCCAGAGGTGCTTATGGACAGGGGCAAGCAGTGGGGCCCTTGATATCTGGGTTAAATCTCACAGTGGGAGACTTTCTAATATACTGACATCACAGGGGGTGTGAAGGGAAGAGTGTCCATAACCTTGTTTCAGAAATTTGCCCTGAGTTTCTTTCTTTCCTTTCTTTCTTTCTTTCTTTCTTTCTTTCTTTCTTCCTTCCTTCCTTCCTTCCTTTTTTCTTTCTATTCTATTTTTGTTTTGTTTCTTGGTTTTGTTTTTTTTTTTTTTGGTTTTTCGAGACAGGGTTTCTCCGTGTAGCCCTGGCTGTCCTGGAACTCACTTTGTAGACCAGGCTGGCCTCGAACTCAGAAATCCGCCTGCCTCTGCCTCCCAAGTGCTGGGATTAAAGGCGTGCGCCACCACGCCCGGCTTGGTTTTGTTTTTTTGAGACAAGGTTTCTTTATGCAGCTCTCAATGTCGTGGACCTCACTTTGTAGACCAGGCTGGTCTTGAACTCAGAGATCCACTTGCCTTTGCCTTCTGAGTACTGGGATTAAAGGCATGTGCCACCAGTGCCCGCATACCCTACATTTCTTGTACTCACCCCAAACTCATCCTTTGATTGGAACCCTTGGGGCTCGGAGACTGAACACTGACCTGGTTAGCTGGACACAGCAAGAATCACTGGGGAAGAGGGAACCATGATTGGTGTGGTAGTGTCCTAGCCACTGTGGGTGCTGCCACCTGAGCAGAGTGGAAAGAAAATTAGGTTTGGCAAGCTCTGGGACACAAGTTCATTAGTAGCTTCTGCCGTTGCCTCTGCATCAGCTCTAGCCTTGAGTTCCCCTCCACAATGGACCCCAACCCGTACACCAAGTGAACTTTCTCCTTTCAGTTGCTTTTTCTCTATGTTGAAGCAGCAGAAAGCCCTGGAGAACTGTTAGTTGGCTTTCCCACCGTCTCTCGGTAGAGCACTGTCCCAGTATCACAAAGCCTGGCTCCATCCCTAGCACCACATAAGCTGGGTGTGTGGTGCCCACATCGGTCATCTCAGTATGCAGAAGGTTGAGGCATGAGTGTCGGGAGTTCAAGGTCATCCTCTGCTACATTGTGAGTCATGGACCAGCCCTAGCTATATTAGACTCTGTCTTCAACACAACAGTAAAAAAAAAAAAGAAAAAAAAAAAAGAAAAGAAAAGTGGTAGTGCACACCTTTTATCCCAGCACTTGGGACTGAGGCAGGACAATCTCTGAGTTTGAGGCCAGCCTGGTTCTACAGAGGGAGTTTCAGGCCAGTCAGGGTTACATAGAAAAACTCTGTCTCAGAAAACAAAAACAAAAAAAGAGAGAAGGAAAGAAATAGGGGACAGCATGATAGCCCTGTGGTTGACAGACATTTGGTGCCAAGCATGATAGCCTGAATTTAACCTGAGACCCACACACTGGGTGGCAAGAAGAACGGCTCTCCCACTTCTACATGTGAACACAAGCAAGGGTGTCAGGAAAGGGGCAGAGGTAGATCAGTAGTTAAGAGCGCTGGCTACTCCTCTGGAGGACCTGGCTTTAACTCTCAGCACTTACATGCCACCTCACAACCGCCTGTAACTCCAGTTCCAGGGTTCTGATGCCCCTCCTGGCTTCCATCAACACCTGGCACACTTACACAGTGCACTGAAACACATGCCCATGAAAAGGTAACCTCAGTGAAGAATGGTAACCCCAGGCCCCTCCACATTTGCACAGAATAAGTGTGAAGCTAGATCGGGGTCTAGCCTGTGCCAGCCTTCTTCCCTTGGCTCCCACTGAAGCCCCATCAGCTTTGTGAAGGATGAGTACAGCTCTCCTCAGTCTCAGTCTTCGTCATTTCCATTGTAGTTTGAGAAAGGCACCTGGCATCATGCACTAGTGTGTGTGTGTGTGTGTGTGTGTGTGTGTGTGTGTGTGTGTATACATGCATGGGTAGGTCAGAGGCCAATGTTGACTCTCCAACCTCACTTTTGAATTTACATTTATTTTTTTAACGTATTTACATTCTGAGTGTGCACATGAATGTTATGTGCAGCTGTGTGCATGTACAAGTCCCTCTTCTTGTGGGATTCAGTTTTGTCTATCCCCTCATGCATGAATCCCGGGGATCGAACTCAGGTCATCAAGCTTGGTGGCAAGCTCGCTCTATTGGCTAAGCCATCTCACTAGCCCCTCTCACTTAAAAAAAACCGGTATCTCACTCTGCAGTCCAGGGTAGCCTGGAACTCAAAGCAATCCTCTTGCTTCAGTCTGCCAAGTGCTGATATTAAAGACACAAGCCACCACGCCTGGCTTTCCCATTCTCTTACAAAGCTGTTAGGTTCCCAAAGACCCAGAAAACTTACAAGGTGAAGGCCACCCTGGGCTACACAGTGATGCCCTCAGATCATCGGGGTTTCCTTAAGGACCTCAACACAGAACCAGGAGCAATAGGGCTTATAATTGTCTGTCCCAGCCCTGAGCTGTGGCAGCCCTGAGTAGTGTCACACTCTCTGCTCCATTGAGGGGGTGCAGACCTCATGCCCAGGGGCCTCGAGTGAGAACTTCCTGCAGCTTCTCTCGTCTCTTTTGCTCACTGGGCAGGACTTGATCTATGATCCGCCACCAGCCACGTGGCATAGGGGATGGGATGCCACATGCCCAGGATGTCATTGATGTCACTGAAGGCAGAGATGGCTGGCTAAAGAAAGCAAGATGGCTTCTGAGAGTGGGGTAGCTTGGTTGTTGTTCATAGCCATGTATGTCCATCTAGGAAGACAACAGTTGTTGGGCCCCTATGACCTCCCCAGGCATTGGCTTTTGACCGGGTTGGCAGGTGAGTGGTTTCTTGCCCCAGAAAGTGGTGCACTATAGCATCTGTCTGCTGAGACCACACTGCAGCCCTAAGAGTCCATTGAGAGCCCACCTGTGAGGGGTCAGAGGACAACAACACGCGGGGACTGGTAAGCTCCTTCCCTGATGTGAGGAAGGAGCTCACCTTTGCAGCAACCACTTTTACCCAATGAGGCATCTCGTTGGCTCCAAACTATCTCTTTAATTGTATTTTAGCCATATGAGATGGCATATGCCATTAATCCCAACACTTGGGAGGCAGAGGTAGGTGAGTTTGAAGCCAGCTTGGTCTACATGGTAAGTTCCAGGACTATATAGGAAACCTTGAAGAAGGAGGAGGAGGAGAAGAAAGAGGAGGAAGAAGAGAAAGGAAAAAAGAGAAAGGAATAGTTTGTGTTGCGGTGACAGGTTCTCACTTGTAGGTCAGGCTGGCTCAAAGTCATAGAGCTCCTTCTACACAGTCTCCCAAATCTATGGCTGAAAAAAAGCTGTAATGAGAAGATTCTCTTTCTGGGGAGATGGGTATGCTCACCCTCTCAGAATCAGGTAATATAGAGCACTAGAGAGTCAACATCAGCTACTACAAACATGTGCGTTTAATATATACCACTTGTTGTTTTAGTCAGATTCATGTAGCCCAGGGTAGCTTTTTTCTTTCTTTCTTTCTTTTTTTTTTTTTTTCGAGACAGGGTTTCTCTGTATAGCCCTGGCTGTCCTAGAACTCACTCTGTAGACCAGGCTGGCCTCGAACTCAGAAATCTGCCTGCCTCTGCCTCCTAAGTGCTGGGATTAAAGGCATGTGCCACCACCTACCACCTGGTCAGGGTAGCTTCTGATTCCCTATACAGCTGAGGTTGACCTAGAACTCCTAGTTCTCCTGCTGGGATGCCTTGCTTATGTGGTGTTGAGAACTGAACCCAAGGCTTTGTGCAAATCAGGTAAGTGCTTGACCCACAGAGCTACAGTCTTAGCCTAGCTTTTAATTTTTTGTTTTTTTGTTTTGTTTTGTTTTTCGAGACAGGGTTTCTCTGTATAGCCCTGGCTGTCCTGGAACTCGCTTTGTAGACCAGGCTGGCCTCGAACTCAGAAATCCGCCTGCCTCTGCCTCCCGAGTGCTGGGATTAAAGGCGTGCACCACCACGCCCGGCGCTTTTAATTTTTTTAAATGCTTATTTCCTTGTTCTGAGTTCAGGCTTCACTCTGTTGCCCAGACTGGCCTGAAACTCACGACCCTCCCACCCCATCTTCCCAAGTCCTAGGATGACAGGCGCAAGCTCTACTCCACTAGGCCTTAATGCTGTCTGGATCAAGCTTGCAGGTCCTTGATGGAGACTTGAGTGTGTCCACACCTGGTCATTTCCTTCCTAAGAGTTCTTGCTTTCTGAGCCTCTTTACAGCTGGGTCACAGTGACACAGGACATCTGGGTCACAGGCCAGGATTTTATCCCAATTAGCCAAACTACAAGGAGCTAAACCAAGCTAGCCTACCATTGTCACCCCATCTCTCCCAACACACACACACACACACACACACACACACACACACCACATTCTCAGGGTTCTTCAACCATCTGAATAGTTCATCACCCTAAAACACCCAGTCCCCATAAGCAGATACCCTGTGCCATCCTTACAGGCTGCAGTCCTACCCCTTCCTCAGTGCCCGTGCACCCATTTCTGGTCTCCCCATTGCCCTGCCAGTGTCGTGAGGAACTCTGCATCCGGGCCTCTCACTGACCAGTGTCCTCAGTTGTCTTGCTTGAGTACACTGTATTTTAAAATATGTATTTTTGTGGCACACGCCTTTAATCCCAGCACTCAGGAGGCTGAGGCAGGCGGATTTCTGAGTTCGAGGCCAGCCTGGTCTACAGAGTGAGTTCCAGGACAGCCAGAGCTATACAGAGAAACCCTATCTCAAAAAACAACAACAACAACAACAAAAAAGTATTTTTATTGTTGTATTGATGTTGGGGAGTGTTTTCGAACACAAACGCCGTGCCCGCAGAAGCCAGAGGAGGCCATGGGACCTCTTAGAACTGCAGGTACAGTGTGAGCTGCCAGGGGTTCTGCCCTCTGTAAGAGCAGCCAGTGCTCTAACCATTGAGTAACCTCTCCAGTTTCTTTGTTCAGACACCTAAAGACCTAGGGGCAGAGGCTGTATCATAGCCTTGTACCTGAGAAGCCGAGGCCCAAGGAGATAAAGCATGTAGGTCAGGGACGTACAACTAGGAGGCAGAGGGCACGCGGAATCTGTGCAGCTTGTGGCCCAGTTCTGGGAGACCCTTTGATGCCTTACACACTTCGCCTTCTCTGGTTTTTTTTGTTTGTTTGTTTGTTTTTTTGAGACATCGTCTCACAATGTAGCCCAAGCTGGCCCCTCCTGGACTCATCTTCTGGGGTGATGGGATTATGAGAAACACCATGAAGCCTGTCTTGTGCTGAAAAGGTCTCTCTATGATTTTCCCAAGCAAACATGCTGACGCGCAGACATGTGAGCAGGGTGAGTCTGGCTCAGCGATAAAGGCTCAGACATAGCCCAGATACCAGGACCCAGAAGGTCTCTGCTGCCTTCTTGGAATCTGCTGCACGCTTCATGGAATTTTATTTGGGAGACAGAAGGTAAGATTCAGAAGCCGATTGACATCCCCACCCCCACCTCCACCCTCCCCACACCCCCATCCTACCCCCACCCCACCCCAACCCCAACCCCCCTTCGGCAACCACAGAGATCTCCTCTCCAGGGAGGACGAGAGCTGCCCAGAGAGTCTTGATTACTTCCTGCTCCTTAATGGGTCCTTCAGAACAGAGTGGTTCTAGTTTCCATGGAAACGGGCAGGCAGCAACAGAAGGGAAGTGGTTCCCTCCCCACTCCCATAAGGGCTTCTGGCAGCCACTCTCTTGAGATAATGAACCTGAAGGCCACAGGGATGCCTACCACAGACCGCAGAGACACCTGCAAAAGTGGGTGCCTGCCCCTTCCTGGCCCCAGAGCACAGTGGGAACAAGACCCTGGACTATCCTGATGAAGGAATTTCAGAGAAATTACTTTCGCTGCTGGGTGTGGCTCAGGAGTGGAGCCCTTGACCAGAAAACCCCCAGTCAGGTGCTGAGGGGGGGCATGGCTCTGAGAAAAGTAAGCCTCTGCTAACTTTTTTCTAGTACATAGATTCTATGGTACAGACCCTGGGCTTTCCAACATCTGCGATTATTGAGGCTGTTGCCCCCTGCTGCCCACTGTGGGAACTGCCCATACCTTTGGCTTTTAGGTTAACAGTTGGAGCAGCCCAGTTCATCCTAAGGCATCCCAACTTGATGTCCACCAAGTCCTATGGCTTACAGAGCTGGACCTGATGGAGCCCACCTGTAATTTCGATTCTTGACAGTTCCTCCCAGTTGTGGAGATGACAGGCATTGGCTACGGCCTAGTGTTCCATACATGTTGGCCTCAAACCCTGTGACTCTTTTGCTCCTGGCTGCTCTATACAGTTTCTGTCCCTTCCCCCGTTACTAGTGCCTATAGCAAGGTCTTTCCCTAGTGCGTTCAACCTTCTCTGTCTGACTCAGTACTGGCTACAGTGTAAATAATGTCTCTGACTGTGTTGCTGCTTCCTCTATGGAATAAAGGCAGAGAATGTATCTGCAGTCCTGGTGCTACAGTCTTTAACCCCAGCATTCCAGAGGCACAAGCAGGTGGCTCTCTGTGAGTTCACCGCCATCCAGGGCTACATAGTGACACCCTGTCTAAAACAAAAAGAAAAAAAAAAAAAGTGAAGGGCGTATATCCGTCCAGATTCAAAGGGTGGGGTTCAAGACAGGGTTTCTCGGGCTGGAGAGATGGCTCAGCGGTTAAGAACACTGGCTGCTCTTCCTAGAGGTCCTGAGTTCAATTCCCAGCAACCACTTGGTGGCTCACAACCATCTGTAACGGGATCTGATGCCCTCTTCTGGGGTGTCTGAAAAGAGCAACAGTATGCTCATATACTTAAAATAAATAAATCTTAAAAAAAAAAAAAAAAAAAAAGACAGGGCTTCTCGTGTATACCTGGATGTCCTGGAACTTACTCTGTAAGCCATGCTGGCCCCGAAGCCCTCTCACAAACCCAGACACAATTTTAAAATTTGAGGCAGTCTTGCTGTAGCCCAGGCTAAGCTGCTCATCATGTTCCTGCCTCATCCCTCCCATGCACCCCAGTGATGGGATGACAGGTGTGCAGAACCATGGCAAGGTGGACACAGTCTAAAAAGAAAAACATTCAGGGGCTGGAGAGATGGCTCAGTGGTTAAGAGCACTGGTGGTTCTTCCACAGGTCCTGAGTTCAATTCCCAGTAACCACGTGGTGGCTCACAACCATCTCTAATGAGATCTGATGCCTTCTTCTGGTGTGTCTGAAGACAGCTACATTGTATTCATAAAAATAAATACATCTTTAGAAAAAATAAAAGAAAAACATCTAAATGCAAAGGAGTTTAAATCCAGCTGTATTTGAAGGAGCCAAGAGGCCACTGACTGGGACCTGTGGGGCTCTCAGCACTGGGATCTTTCCATGGAGAAGAAGGGACACCAGGATCTGTGTGCACAGAGAACACAAGGAAATGATGGATGAATCAGAGGCTAGCTTGAGCTATACAGTGAGTTCCAAGACCAAGCCCAGGACCCACAGAACCACATGGTAGAAAGAGAAAGTGGATTTTTCCCAAGCTGCCCTCTGACTACAGCACACACACACACACACACACACACACACATGCATATGCACACAAAACTTGGAAGCAATATAAGAAAGAACCTTTATCCCAGCACTTGGGAGGCAGAGGCAGGCGGATTTCTGAGTTCAAGGCCAGCCTGGTCTACAGAGTGAGTTCCATGACAGCCAGGGCTATACAGAGAAACCCTGTCTTGAAAAACCAAAAACCAAAAACAACAACAACAAAAAACAAAACAGAACCTTTAGAGGACCAGGCAGGGTACTCATTAAGAAATCGTCGCTGACTGTGACTCTGAGTGGCTGGGCGGATGCACCTGCCATCCCAGCCTTGGATGGCAGAGATAGGATGCTGAGGGCAGCTTTGTCTCTGAGCTCTAAATTTGATGGAGAGAGCCTGCTTTAATAACTAAGGTGGAAGAGGGATGGGCAGAGCCCTGACGACCTCTGGCCTTGCATGCAAGTACATGTGTGTGCTCACAGACGAAGATGTGTTTTAAAATGGCATATTCTAGGGTAGAAGAAATGGGTGAGTGCTTAGAGCATGCTCTGCTCTTGAGGATGATGAACCTTGGCTTCAGCATGCACAGGGTGGTTTAACCCTCTGTAACTCCAGTTCCAGGGAACTGGATGTCCCCTTTTGGCCTCTAAAGGTATCTGCAGTGACACCCATATAAATAAAAATAAAATCTTTTTTTTTAATTACTTAATGTGTTGAGGTGGCTGAGTGGAGAGCACATGCCAAGTGTCTGCAGAGGTCCTGGAGTCCATCTTCAACACCAGGAGAACCACTCAGTGTTGGAGCCATTGGTCTGTGATTGTCCAGGAGGATACGAATTGCATAGTGGTGTACCCTTCCATGGGCCTCCCCACTTTCTTCCTGGAGCCTGTGTCCTGGCTGCCACCGCCCAGCTTCTAAACACCTTTCCTCCCCAAACCCCATCAGTAACTATTTACAGAATGAGCAGGTCCCTCCCTCCCATCCTTGGTTTGGCAACTCTGGGATCTGTGCTACCACTTTCTCTATTTTCTGAGTGTTTAAGAACATACATGTTAGGAAAAAATACAAAAAAGAATATACATATTAAAATATTTAATATATACATGTATATGTGTACATAAACCAATATAAATAAACAATAATAAATATATTGGTTTTATTTATTTATTTATTTTTTTGAGACAGGATTTCTCTGTGTAGCCCTGGCTTTCCTGGAACTCACTCTCTAGACCAGGCTGGCCTTGAACTCAGAGATCCAAATGCCTCTGCCTCCTGGGTTTGGGGATTAAAGGTGCGCACCTGCAGCACCACAGCCTGGAGATTTGCACCTAGTGGGAGAGCCCTGGTGAAGCTCTAATTGTCTGAGTCTCTTGCATGGCTAGCGCCAGTGGCTCAGCTGTGGCTCTACATGAGAGTTGGTGGTCAGGGGTTCGGAGGTGGCTTATGGCTATTCACACGCAGTGGGGCACCAGTGGCAAGCAGCCTGGGCATGAGAAGCAGATGTCAGAAGCCGAAGAGGAGCCGTGCAGAGCAGAGACAGACTGAGGTATGGACAGACACAAGGATGCAGACAGGAGCTGGAGTGGCCCTGAGGACTCACCCCCCACCCCCCACCCCCATCTCCTTGGAGCTGACTCGCTGCAGGCCTGAGGGAGAGCACAGAGACAAATCATATTGAAAACAGAGAAAAACAACTAGTGAGGTGATTAGGCAAGCAAAGGTGCTTGCTGCCAAGCCTGATGACCTGAGTTCGAGCCCCAGGATACACGGATACACACACGGTGGAAGAGGATGACTCCCAAGAGTTGTCCTCAGATCTCTGTGTCTGTGCCGCGGTGTGCGCGCGTGCACACGAAATAATACAATTTTAAACTACATTTATTTTTCTTATTCTGCGTGTGCCCATGTGCTACAGAACATGTATAGATGTCAGAGGACAACCCTTGGGAATCAGGTCTCATCTTCCATCACGTGGGTCCCGGGAATTGACATCAACCCAAGCTACATGAAATCCTACCTCAAACTGATCTTTTTTTTATTTTTTTATTTTTTTGGTTTTTTGAGACAGGGTTTCTCTGTATAGCCCTGGCTGTCCTGGAACTCACTCTGTAGACCAGGCTGACCTCTAACTCAGAAATCCACCTGCCTCTGCCTCCCAAGTGCTGGGATCAAAGGCGTGCGCCACCACCGCCCGGCCAAACTGATCTTTAAAGACTCTGAGGAACTGGAGCAGTGGTTCAGCAGTGACTCACACCCATAAGGATGCACACACCACCAGTAACTCCAGCTGCAAAGATCCCGACGCCCTCTGCTGGCCCTGGNTATACCTTTCGGGAAATGTAGTTTTTTCTGCTTTTCTGATTCCAATATCATCCGGGCGGGTGAGCGCTCATAGGACTCCATTTCCCAGCATGCCTGTGCACACTCTGTCCTCGCCCCTTCGCGGCGGCCATTTTATTCCTCCCGGAGACCCGCTAAGATGACAGCTCGGGAGAAGGTGAAGGTTGTCTCTGGCGACCGGCGGCCGGGCTAGATCCAGCAGCGAGGCTTCCAGCATGGATCTGCACACAGCGGTGTACAATGCGGCGCACGACGGCAAGCTGCTGCTGCTGCAGAAGCTGCTGGCCGGCCGTGGGCGTGAGGAGCTGGAGGAGCTGCTGGGTGAGGTGGCCGGCGGTGGCACGCCACTGCTAATCGCAGCGCGCCGTGGACACCTAGACGTGGTGGAGTATCTGGTGGACCACTGCGGCGCCAGCGTGGAGGCGAGCGGCTCCGTGCACTTCGATGGCGAGACCATCGAAGGAGCGCCGCCGCTCTGGGCTGCGTCGGCCGCGGGTCACCTGGCCGTGGTGCGTAGCCTTCTGCGCCGAGGCGCCTCTGTCAACCGCACCACGCGCACCAACTCCACGCCGCTGCGCGCCGCCTGCTTCGACGGCCACCTGGACGTGGTGCGCTACCTGGTGGGCGAGCACAAGGCGGACCTGGAGGTGGCCAATCGCCACGGCCATACGTGCCTTATGATCTCCTGCTACAAGGGCCACCGCGAGATCGCGCGCTACCTACTGGAGCGCGGCGCACAGGTGAACCGGCGCAGCGCCAAGGGCAACACCGCCCTGCACGATTGTGCAGAATCTGGCAGCCTGGAGATCCTCCAGCTGCTGCTGGGCTGCCACGCGCGCATGGAGCGCGACGGCTATGGCATGACCCCGCTGCTGGCCGCTAGTGTCACCGGGCACACGAACATCGTGGAGTACCTCATCCAGGAACAGCCAGGCCACGAGCAGCTCTCAGGGACAGAGCTTCCCGGAGAAGGCTCCTCCCAAGTGGCAGGAAACCACTGCTCCACCCCAGAAGAAGCAGAACCGTATGAGAGCTGCTGCCCTACCAGCCGGGAAGCGGCTGTGGAAGCTTTGGAGCTGCTGGGTGCCACCTATGTAGATAAGAAAAGGGATCTTCTTGGAGCCCTGAAGCACTGGAGAAGGGCGATGGAGCTCCGCCACCAGGGTGGAGGCTACCTCCCTAAGCCGGAGCCCCAGCAACTGGTTTTGGCCTATGACTATTCCAGGGAGGTGACCACTCCCCAAGAGTTGGAAGCCCTCATCACAGATCCCGATGAGATGCGGATGCAGGCGCTGCTGATACGGGAGAGGATCTTGGGCCCCTCGCATCCTGACACTTCATATTACATACGGTATCGGGGTGCTGTCTATGCGGACTCCGGGAATTTCGAGCGCTGTATCCGTCTGTGGAAGTATGCCTTGGACATGCAACAAAACAACCTGGAGCCCCTGAGCCCCATGACTGCCAGCAGCTTCCTGTCGTTTGCAGAACTCTTTTCCTACGTGCTGCAGGACCGCTCTGCTAAGGGGAACCTGGGTATGCAGCTTGGCTTTGCCGACCTCATGGGTGTGCTCAGCAAAGGGGTTCGGGAAGTGGAGCGGGCTCTGCAGCTGCCCAAGGAACCCGGTGACTCCGCACAGTTCACCAAAGCCATTGCCATCATCCTCCACCTGCTGTACCTACTGGAGAAGGTGGAGTGCACCCCTAGCCAGGAACACCTCAAACACCAGACAGTCTACCGCCTGCTCAAGTGTGCCCCTCGCGGCAAGAATGGCTTCACCCCACTACACATGGCGGTAGACAAGGAGACCACCAACGTGGGCCGGTATCGGGTGGGCATCTTCCCATCACTGCAGGTGGTCAAGGTGCTGTTGGACTGCGGAGCAGACCCTGACAGCAGGGATTTCGACAACAACACCCCACTGCACATCGCTGCCCAGAACAATTGCCCTGCCATCATGGATGCTCTCATCGAAGCTGGGGCCCACATGGATGCCACCAATGCCTTCAAAAAGACCGCCTACGAGCTGCTGGACTCGAAGCTGTTGGCCAAGAGCACCGTGCAGCCCTTCAATTATGTGACACTGCAGTGCCTAGCTGCCCGTGCCCTGGACAGGAACAAGGTCCCTTATAAGGGCTTCATCCCAGAGGAGCTGGAGGCCTTCATCCAGTTGCACTGAGCCTGGCCCAGCCACTGGTGCCCACTTGGGCCTTGCTCCAAGCAGAAGCATCCAGGCCCCTTGGCCTGCTGGAGTGAACCTAGCTGCTGATTCTAGAAGCCTTCAGGGTCACATGGTAGGAAGAGGGTTTTTTTTTGGTGGAAATGCAAAAACAAAAACCCGAATGCCAGAGCCTCTCCAGTGGCATGCTTCTGTCTGGGTCTGGAGGCCTCTCCACTGTCCTAGAGCCCTGCAGTGAACAAAGCTGTCTCCTTCCTGCGGTGGGCACTGGCCACCTAGATGTTTGCAGTTGGTTTTTCCTTTTCTAAGCAGATGGGCAGCAGCCTGGAGCCCATGTTGTGAGGGTTTTTCTGTCTGTTTTCACTGGTTTCTGTTTGTTGGACTTAGTAATGACTGAGTTGGGAGTTGCCAGTATTTTGCAGTGGCCACAGCTGAGAACGGCTTGAACTGTGTGTGCAAGATCTGTGACCAAGGTCCTGGGAAGCCTCCTCATTTCTGTGCTTAGAGAGAGGACTGTGTCCCAAGAAGGCCCAGAGCCAGTTGCAAGAGCCACAGTCAGGCAGACACCAGTGCCTCCTGTCCTGCCCTCTGGATGGACAGACAGTTCCCAACCTTGGGCCACAGCTGGAGCTGCCTGGCAGATGCTATGGCCAACCAGGTTCACATCTGTGCCACACTTGTCACACCGTCACCTTCATCGCTGAGGACCTGACCCCTCTTATATTGAGGAGTCCCCAGTATCCCAATAACTTCTGGGGACAGGCTTCTAACCAAGTTAGGGGAAGGTGGGGAGCTGCCAACCAGGGCAGCGATGGACCCATGTGGTACTAGCTTGGCCCACGTGGGGCCTTTTGTGCAGCCCAGAACCACAAAAAGTTACTGAACAGCTGCCTATGACTCCACCAGCTCTCGATTCCATCATTTGTGGTGAGTGGTTCACCCTGGATCAGGTCAAAGCAGGAGATAACTCATCCCCGGCCTGTAGAAGCCAGCTACAAGGGTAGGAAGTCACGTGTAGAGGGGCCAGTCCCTCCCTCAGCCATTTAAGCCACATAAGCTGTCCCTTGAGGACGTCAGTGTGTGATTGCAGTGCTAGGTACATTCTCTGTATAAGCAAACTTTAGGCCTTACTGGGCAGGGTCTCGCTGCTCCACCCTGCCAGAGCTCAGGGCAAACATGAACCCCTGTGAGTCTTGGCACTGATATTTATGGATTAAAATGCAGGTATGTGAAGATGTCTGCCTAGCTGTTATTTGATGTAGCTAGGTAGAGCGGGGAGCCAAGTGAGTGCCTGTCAAGCATGCCTGGTGGCACAGACCCAACATCTTAGCACTTCCAGGGCTGAGGCAGGAGGATCATAAGTTGGAGGCCTCGGGAGTAGACAATAAGTTCAAGAATAGCCTGGGGGTATCGTAATAAGAGTATTTCAAGACCCCTACCTTCTCAAAACAATCTCCTATGAAGTAGCACTAGTGAGCATTTACTGAGCCCCTGCTGCACCCTGCGTGCTCAAATGTACCACCTGGGTCACAGCAGCTGCCTTCTGATGGAGCCAGTACCATTCAGGTATCTCAGGTGAAGCAGGTTCAGAGAGGTTACACTAATGGTGTGCCTAGGGAGGGACACAGAGCACGTGAGAAAATATCAGACTCAAACCCTCTGTCTCCGTGGATGACGTGTTTAGAACCACTCCCCTACCTCAGCACCCTGAACATATATCTCATGGGTCCTTCTTTAACCACTGACCTCCGACCTCAAATTTAAGAGGAATAATTATTTGAGCCCCATGTTCTTCATGCTGACAGAATTAGGAAATTCAACCTGGAACATTCTTCTGGGAGGGTTAATACAGCAGGTCCCAGAGGCTGCCTCCAGCCAGGTTCTTCCTAGGTGGAACAGCAGGATCAAAGAACAGATTCCTGCAAAGCCACCACAGAGCCCACCCAGCCTTAACTGTGCTACCTGTAATTGGACAGGTCTGTGTCACTTGTGTATTCTTTAGCCAATTACAATAGCCTGTGAATGGGCTGCAGTGATTGTAAAGACTAAAGCAGGGTGTTGTGGGTGTTCTAGAGGCAGAGGCAGGCCCCCACCTCCACACACACACACACCCCCAAAAAGTGCAGGGGAGATGACTCAGTGATAAGTGCCTGTGAGACTCCAGTTTAACCCCTCAACACACCACCATAGCAAGTGGGCAGATTCGACTGGAAGGTAGGGCGGAGACATGCCCCTACCCAGCTCTGGCCTGTTCTCTGGTCTCTATTCATGTGGATAGCACAGCCTGTTCCTATGGTGCCATATGGCTGTACCAGTGTCTAGTATTTCTAAGTAGGGAGTGTCCTGATCCCAGGTTAAACATAGCCCAGCACAGAACCACCTCACTTGGCACTCAGCCAGACCTACAGAGTGCCCAGAAGGATGAAGGACAGCACAGCAGGTGTGGGCACAGTCTGGCCTGCACTTGCTAGGCTGCAGAGGAGAAAGTTGGGCCTGGCTCTGCACATTTGAGATGCCACTCTAGGGGCTCCCCACCCTCAGCCCTCATGACTTCTTAAATCCTGTCAAGAAGCAAGCTTGAACCAGATGTACAGTCTGTCACACACCTTCATTCCCTGAGCTCCAGAGGCAAGTGGACAAAAACTAGCAACAAATACCAAGTGAGCTTGATTGACCCTGACCTGCAGAAGCCTTCCCAGATCATGAACTGCCTCCCCAGGGTACTTCCCTCACAGCCAATTGCTTGCTTGCTTTTAAAATTATGTGTGTGTGCCAGATGTGGTGGTACATGCCTCAGACAGAGGCAGGCAGATCTCTATAAGTTCTAGGCCAGCCTGGTCTACAGAGAGTTCCAGAACAGCTAGGAAAGCTGTTCTGACCCCCCCGCCCCAAAATGTGTATGTGGGGTGTGTGCGTATGAGTGCAGGGCCTGTAGAGGTTGCATAGGTCCATCTCCCTGGAGCTGGAGTTCTAGTCGACGTAAGCAGCCTGATGTGGGTGCTGGGAATCATGCTTGGGCTAACCGCTGAGCCATCTCACCAGCCCTTTGCTCTTAGTCTCTTTAGGCAGAGTTTCACGTCACCCAAGCTGATCTTGAACTCCTGCCTCCTGGCTGAGATCACTGCCGTGTGACAGCATGCTCAGTTTATAAAACTGACCGTGTTCACATCTACAGATCAGTGGTTTTTAGAGTATCCTCGGGGCTGTACAATCATTGCCATTTCCAGATGTCCCCCCAGAAGTTTATTTCAGGCCTGGGGTGCAGTCAGCAGTAAACATTGGTGAGCATGGAGCCCTGGGTTCCACCCCAAGCTCTGGGAAAAATACTTTTTAAAAACAGTAAAGTTTGCTTAATGAAAACTTCGGTAGTGGCATATGACTGGGATGAGTGAGGCGGGATCACGAGCAATAAAATTATGAGACTACAAAAGTCAGAGTATGAGAGCCACAGAGCAGTGGACACGGGGCTGGTCAGCATTCCAGCCTGACATGTGGGCATTGACCAGCTCACATCTGGTGAAGGATCTAAGAACCCCTGGGGCAGGAGTGGTGGACCTAAGTCTTCAGGGAGAAGAAAACCCCTTTCACTTCCCTGGGCAGTCTGACTGCCTCCCAAGACTGCTTAAGTGCCTGGACCACAGGACAGGCTAAAAATAAAAGCCCCACCCTGGCATCTGGCAAGGACTACCCTCGTTGGGCACCAACTCCAGGCATAACAGACATTCAGTCTCACCTTATAATCTTGGAGCCTGACTCTACCCTCTCTGCCTCAGTTCTCCTGCCTGCAAGATGTGGGAGGCGCACTATGCCCCTCCAGGAATGCTAGCTGAGTGACAGCTGTTGCTATCTTTGTCCCAGGGCTGGAATCCTCACCAGACAGGCAGGGAGTGCTCATGAGCTCAGCCTGCTGCCCATGGTGCCTCCTGATGGAAAAGTCTTCATTGCCTTGCCACCTTGGCATCCCCCAGCACTTCCCACACCCCTCAACATGTCATGATCGGCACGTAGCCCAGGTTGAACTCAAACCCACTGTGTAGCTGTAGCTGAAGTTGACCTTGAATCTTGATCAACTGAGTGGAGTCCAGAGTTTCATGTCCGACAGCTGAGATCAGCCCATTGGCCTAGTGTGTGCTCCCCCTCCATGCTATAGACACATTGGCTTCCCTGGGCCACTTAAGAGGCTCCACGCTTACTCCCCAGGCTCTGCTCTCCCTCCGTCTTCCAGGATGCCCCTCTAGGAGCTGCCCCAGAGGAACTAGGATGCCCACCTCTTCAGCATCCCCACCTCAGGTGAGTAGAGCTCTGAGCTCACAAAGGTACAAGCAGGAACCACAGGAGGCACCTTTAGCATACAGTAGGTGCTGAACACACTCGAGTCCATCATGAGGGGGTGATAAAACAAATTAGACACACCAGCCGTCAGGAAGAGAACGGCCAAGATGACCAGAAGTCCAAGTTAAACAGTTGAAAGTCAAAATGTTTATTGTGGGTGCTGAATGACTGGAGCATACGGAATTCTGTTTTTTGTTTGTTTGTTGGGGGTGGTTCTGTTTTGTTTTGGAAATAGGGTCTCACTGTGTAGCCCAGGGTGGCCTAGCATAAATTTTATTTTATTTTTTTTTTAAAGATGTATTTATTTATTATATGTAAATACAATGTAGCTGTCTTCAGACACACCAGAAGAGGGCATCTAATCTTGTTATAGATGGTTGTGAGCCACCGGGTGGTTGCTGGGAATTGAACTCTGGAAGAGCAGTCTGCTTTTAACCGCTGAGCCATCTCTCCAGCCTAAATTTTCGTTTTTAACTTGAAAGGTTTTTATTAAGGTACACTCTGATGAGAATTGTTTCCCATGGCCTCCCACATGCTGACGTGTCTAGCATGAGCTCCTGGCCTGAAGTGAGATTCGGGGTGGGGATGCACCTCAGTGGTACAGGTCTTGCCTGGCCCGTGCGAGGGTCCTGGGTGAGAAATGGGTGCACATGTTAGGAGGCAGGCTATGCAGCAAGTCTTTGCTGCCTGAGCCCTCTAGTGGCCGTGGTTGGTTTTGAGCCAGTCTTACTGACCTGCAGCATACAGTGAGCTAGATAAGTTGAGAAGCTGGCCAAGGATCTCTGAAACTTCCTGCTGCCTCTGCCTCCCTAGCACTACACCAGACATAAGTCCTCTTGTGCGGCAAGCACTTTATCCACCAAATCATCTTCCCAGCCCCAAAGTAATGGGTTTTAAGTGAGGTGGCCCAGAAAACCTACTGCAGAGACCTCGGGGGAGGAGGGAAGAAATAAATACACACACTTAAGGTGTTTTGTCTGCATGTGTCTGACCATCACAGGGGCCACAAGAGGGTGCTGGACGCCCTGGACCTGGAGTTACAGATAGTTGTGAGCTGGGACACTGTGCTTAGAACTGAATCTAGGTCCTCTGCAGGAGCAGCTCGGGCTCTAACCACTGTTCCCCCCAGTTCCAAGAGCTTGAATTTGAGCAAAATCATGAGAAAGTTAAGAGGGAGCCAGGGGAGGATCTAGGAGGAGCTTTCCAGCCACTGGCTAGTGTCAAAGGTCCAAAGGTGCACACACCTAAGTGAGGAGGATGAGGGGAGGGAGCCAGTCCTCTGCACAAGGTCACAGCAGCCTTCAGCTGTATAGAAATCTTTTCTGTAACAAAACCTGTAGGAACCCTCTGTGCCCTGTTAAGGCTGTCATTTTCCAGAAAGTTGTACTCAGTGTGGGTGGAACACGGGAGGGCCTTGGCAAGTGGCATGAGTTCCTCCTTTCAGTTCCCTGAAAGGCCAGGTCATGGTAACCTTGGACTCTGCCACAGGCACAGAAATGAAGGAGTCTGTTCATTTGCTCATCCCGGCCATCTGCAAACTCAGAGACCCTTCTACTGCCTCTGTTGGGACACACACCCGAAGTTACCAGGCCTCACCCGTGAGTTTGATCTCCAGGACCCAGTAGAAGGAGAGGACTGACCCCCACATGCATACTCACCCAAAAGTCTAAAAACTCAAGTCCCAAGTTCTTCCCCAGTCAAAAGCCAGACACACATATGTTATATAACTCTTGTAAAATATGACTCTGAGCCAGGTGTGGTGACTCACACCTTTAATCCCAGCACTTGAGAGGCAGAGGCAGGTGGATTTCTGAGTTCGAGGCCAGCCTGGTCTACAGAGTGAGTTCCAGGACAGCCAGGGCTACACAGAGAAACCCTGTCTCAAAAAAAAAAAAGACAAAAGATTTATGTATATGAGTGTTCTATCTTCCTGAATGTCTGCATAGCAGAAGAGTGCATCAAACACCATTACAGATGGTTGTGAGCCACCGTGTGGTTCCTGGGAATTGAACTCAGGACCTCTGGAAAACAACCAGTGCTCTTAACCACTGAGCCATCTCTCAGCCCTATTATTTTCTGATTTATTGTGGGTGTGTGCATGTACAACTGTGTGGAGGTCAGAGGACAGCTCACAGGAGTCGATTCTCCCCTTCCACCATGTGGGTCCTGGTAAGCAAGCTGGGGTCATAAGGCTCCAGGGCAAGTGCTGAGTCATCTCTCAGGCCCCCCTAAATCCAGTGGAGATGAGTTGACAGGCTGACCTCTGCCTCTTCCTAACATTGCTCCCCTAACATGCCAGCCTCTGTCCAGCCCCAGGGCCTTTGCTTGAGCTGTGCTGTCCCTCACCACACACTCGTACACAAAGTCCCCTTGCTTCCTTTACTGTTGTCTCCTTTTACACTTCTGCACCCCAGAACACCCATAGCTGAGAGCCCAGCACCCTCCCGCTCACCACTGCATCCCAGAAACCTGGACAGTCTCACGCTGTTAGAGAACTTCATTTACATCCCCGCCCCCGGGAAACTGCAGAACTGCGATGCTGGAGTTTCACTTCAGGATGGTCATGTACAGAAGAGCTCTGACAAGGTCTAACTCCGAGACTAAAATAACAAGCGGGCTGAGTGACTCATCCCCTCCTGCCACTTATGCCTCGAACAGTCCGCAAATTTGCATTTGATGGGTCTTTGGAAGTCTGGTTATTTTGCATCATACTCTCTTCAGTTCTGATTAAAGTAATGTTGAGGGCCAGAATTCAGTGTTGGGCCTTAAGTTTTCCCCATTTATAAACTGAGTCCACATTTCACAGAGGCTTGTTTTGAGGGTTGAGATGTGTGAGCACATTAAAATCTCAAGAATGGGACTAGGGATCAGTGAGGAGAGAGATGGCCTAGCCTGCGTGAACCCCAATACTGCAAGGGCTGAGTACCACCTAAACCCTGCGCTTGTGAGGTAGAGGCAAGAGAAGGATCAGAAGTTCAAGGTTATCTTTGCCTGCACTTGAGTTCAGAGACGCCTGCAGTAAAAGGGACACTGCTTCAAAAATCAATAAGCTGGGTGTGGTGGCAGTCTTGTAATCCCAGCACTTAGGAGGCAGAGGCAGGTGGATCTTTGAGTTGGAGGCCAGTCCAGGGCTATGAAATCAATCAATCTCTCTCTCTCTCTCTCTCTCTTATTTTTTCGAGACAGGGTTTCTCTGTGTAGCCCTGGCTGTCCTGAAACTCACTCTGTAGACTAGGCTGGTCTCAAACTCAGAAATCAACCGGCCTCTGCCTCCCAAGTGCTGGGATTAAAGGCGTGTGCCACCACCGCCTGGTTCGTTCTCTCTCTCTCTCTCTCTCTCTCTCTCTCTCTCTCTCTCTCTCTTTGAAATAGGATTTCTTTTCTTAGCCCTGACTATCCTGGACCAGGTTAGCTCTGCCTCCCAAGTGCTGGAATTAAAGGTATGTGCCACCACGGCCCTGCTCATCCAGGACTATGTAGAGACATTTGTCTCAAAGAAAACCCAAATAAGTGCAATAAAAGAATGAATGCATAGGGAGCTGGATCGATGGCGCAGTGCTTAAGAGCACTGAGTTCTGTTCCCAGCTACCACAACTGTCTAGAGCAGAGGTTTTCACCTTCCTAGTGCTGGGGCCTTTAATACAGTCCCTCATGTTCTGGTGACCCCGCAGCCATAAAATTATTTTTGCTACTTCATAGCTGCAATATTGCTACTGTTATGAATTATAGTGAAAATATAACTGATATGCAAGATATCTAATATATGACACACACATATCCCCAAATAGTCTTGACCCACAGGTTGAGAACCACTGTTTATATCAGAATCCAAGTTGTTTATATCAGAAGATATCTAAGATCTTCTGAACTGACCAATGGGATGAGTATATTTACATAATTTCTGTTTCCTGCCACTCAAGGACTGGGCTGGCACACCTCCTTTTCTATTCCAGTCATGGCGGAGTTGTCCTGTCCTGCTTGTTCCCTGAGGGAGATAGAGTGTGGTGACGCTGGCTTATGACTCAGCTGCCAATAACTTTATTATTAAAACAGGACCCTCCCTATGTGCCTTAGCACCTGCAAGGAAAACCTGCAGAGGTGCTACTGCTGTCCATTGGCAGAAACCCAGTATCTGATAGGTGATCCCGTGGAAAGGTTAGCTGACCCCCAGAGGGGGTCAGGACTCAGGTTGAAAACCACTGCTCTATAACAGTACTTCCATGGGATCTGATGCCCTCTTCTGCTATGCATACATACATAAACACACACACACACACACACACACACACACACACACACACACACACATCTTTTTTAAAAACCAGCACTTACTGCTCTTGTAGGGGGATCCTGGTTCCGATCCCAGCACCTACATCACAACAGCCTGTAACTCCAGCTCCAGGGGAACTGACACACTCTGCACTTGGTAGGTGCACATAAACTCACACAGCCTCACACACATACCCATAAATAAAAATAGTGAATGTGTTTTTTTTTTTTAAATAAGTCCAATAAATAAATTGAGAGTAGAATATGCACAGTCACACAGCCTTGGCTTAACTTCACCACAAGCTCACACCCCGTGTAGCAAAATCTGCTAGAATAAATGTGAAAAGAAAAAAAAAAATGTATAAGGTCTGGCGTGTCTTGGAGAGGGGAATCAGCATGAAGGAAGAGGACCAGCGGTCACAAATTGTCTTCTGACCTCCACACGTGCCCTGGAATGTATGCACTACATAAGTAAATGCACAAAGCAGTCAAAACTGGCAGCAACTCCCCAGTTTCTTTTTCTCCTCCTTTCCTGACATTAAAAGACTTCCTGAGGTATGGCTGCCAGTCCCCACCCCCAAAGACTACATTTCCTAGAGTTCCTTGCAAAAGAAGGCGCCTTAGCCTGAACTGACCAATGGGATGAGTATATTTACATAATTTCCGTTTCCTGCCACTCAAGGACTGGGCTGGCACACCTCCTTTTCTATTCCAGTCATGGCGGAGTTGTCCTGTCCTGCTTGTTCCCTGAGGGAGATAGAGTGTGGTGACGCTGGCTTATGACTCAGCTGCCAATAACTTTATTATTAAAACAGGACCCTCCCTATGTGCCTTAGCACCGCATTCTCCCCAGAGAAACCCTATGAACAGCATGTGTCACAGTGAATGAAGATTACGAGGCTGCCCTGAGGGCCCCTCAGAGGAGCCTCTGGCCCCATCGCCCTCTGTCCACATAGAGGATGCAGGTTGGAGTCCCAGAGTCTGTTCAAATGGGGGGGTTCTGCATGTTTCCCAGGCCTGATTTACAGGTGTGGTCTTCCCTGCCTCTGGGGTCTCAAGCTGGGTCCAACTAATGGCCACTGTGGGGGCCCAGGCTAAGTACTCTGGGGACCCAGGCGAGGTTCCCTTCCTCCACTACCACTTTAAGGACCCAGGTGAAGTCCAGTCTTGTCACTCTAGCAATCTAGGTGAGGTCCAACCTGGTCACTCTGGAGTCTCAAGAAGGGGTCCCCCCTGGTCAGTCAGAGGGCCCATGCAGGGGTTCTCCAAACACTCAGTCTTGTCATCAGATGACTGGGCCCCAGTGTGGCCCCACATGTGGTTGTTGACACCCAGCTGAACCATCTGGGCATGGTGAATAATGAGAGGCTGAGGTCCTGGAGTCTGTGGGGCTGGGGAGGAGGCTGATGGGAAGGATTGGGACTGTGGAGAAGAGACTGGAGGCAGTGGGAAGGATGGAGGCTGCGGGAAGGATGGAGGCTGTGGGAAGGGTGGAGGCTGCGGAAAGGATGGAGGCTGAGGGAAGGGTGGAGGCTGAGGGAAAGATAGAGGCTGTGGGGAATAGGGGGAAACTGGAGCACCACCCTGAGGATGAGAAGGTGTTGGCTGTGGACATCCTGGCCAGCTGGGGAAGGGTGTTGGGGCCCCCAGTGACAAGTCCTTCCCAAAGGCCACCCCAAGTCTGTTCATCTCTGCTTGCCAGGCCCTGTAGCTATGGGCATAGGCTGTGTAGGCAGTAGATATGGCCGCCATGTTCTTCCGCTCAGCCTCCAGCTGTATGCTCTGCTCCTTGAGGGTTCTGGCCTCCTGCTCTTTCTTCCAGCGTACCCGCCGTGCCTGGAGCTTCTGGGTCTTGAAGGTGTTTGCCACCTTTCTGGCAAAGACTGGGGAGTGTTCATCCAGCCACACAATGCTGTGGAGCAGTCTGGTTGTATCTGGGCTAAGCTGGGCCTGGGAGCACTCAAGTGGGAGGAGGGGGATCACACAGTCCTGCCTCCCAGACTGTGTGAGGCTGTCCATGAGAGTGTGGTTGACTTGGTGCAGGCTCAGGCGGCAATCAAAGCTAGCAGTCAGGAGCAGGATGGTGAACCCCGAGTTATCGATGGCATCTTGGAGACAGTGCAGCTCACCACGCCCGGGCACCTGAAACTCCTCACAGAAGGTGGCCCCATCAGGGACCCCAAGGGTCTCCAGCTTCTCCCGAATACGTAGGGCCACCTGTTCATCAGCCCTGGCATGGATGACCACAAAGTTATAGAATTTCTGATCAGATGTTTCTGAGTGGTCCAAAACAGGGGATGTGGAGGTTGGAGGAGCAGGGTAGCTGCTCGGGGAGGAAGCAGAGGACAGAGGAGAAGGAGGCAGCATAGGGGAGGCTTGGAGAGATGGTGGCTGGGCAGGAGGGCTGGATGACGTGGTGTTCTGCAGAGAATCATCTCCTTCAGGAACCTGAGGTGACCTCTGACTTGTGATAGGCCACTGCTTCCCAACACTTTCTGTGGTGGACGTCAGGGAAGACCTGGAGCTTGTAGACAACTCTGAGCATTCAATGGGACCGTGGACACTTGTGTCTGGAGCAGCCAGGGCATCAGGGAGGATGGGTAAAGCCTCCTCTGTAGACACCTCTGGGCCCCTAATTTCGTGTGGTAACCCTAAGGAGACACTGGTCTCCACTGATGGAGGCCAGCTTATCTCCTCAGGTTCTTGGCAGCCTTCAGGGGCGAGCTGAGGTTCCTGAGTCTCCAGCGGTGTGTCACATAGCTTGCTGGGCCTGTGGGTTCCATGGTGTGAAGAGAGAAAGGCAAGAGTGGGTGACTGGCTGATCTCTAGGTGGCTGGCTAGTGAGGCGGTGCTGCTGGTGGATTGTAATGTATGTCCACAACTCCAGTCTGGTGTGTCAATGGGACAAGGCTGGCTTCTGGTCACTGCAGGGGATGCTGAAGGTGGCTGCAGGGAACCCTGATGAGAACGGAGTGGCTGGAAGCCACTGGGGTCCCCCTTGATGTCTAAACTGCACCGATCCCAGGCCTCATTCTGGAGTTGGCCCAGCTGGTGGTCACCCTGTGAGGCAAGGTCACGAAGGGCCACCTGATAAGCCATGTCCCTCGTAGAGGCTAGACACAGGTTCTCCTCAGCCAGCAGGTGGTACAGGCGAGCCACTGTCCAGGACAAGTCTGGAGGCTCCTCAGGGCCCTCTGTGCTCTCCATGCCTGCCCACTGGTGGGCTACTAGCTGAGCTACTGTGTTCATCTTCAAGGACTCCAGAGAGACCCTGGCCTCCGTGTCCTGGCCCAGAGCCAGGAGTACCATGGCGCGGAGAAGCTTTGACTCCTGGCTTCCTGAATGCAGACTCCCCAGCTTGTGTTTCAGGCAGGTCAGCTTGTCCCTTTCCAAGGCGCCTAGAATGCCAAAGGCACCACGGAGGGAAGGACCTGGGTCATCCATGGCTGAGGGAAGGTGATGGAGCCTGGAGCCACAGAGGGTGGGGTAGTTGGAGACATGTTCCGAACCAACAGCCTCCTGCACAGCCTCGTCTCCTGCTGCAAAGATGCTGGAGGGCGGCAGCCCAGACCTGCAGGAGTAGGAGTTCATCATGACTTTCCAGAAAAGAGGCTGCACCCGTTTAACCCCAACCCTGGGAGGCAGAGGCGGAGGCAGGGTCCCGGGCCAGCCAAATCAGGAAGAGGGCTGGGTCCGTGGGTAGAGTGCGGCCGGCTGAGCACTCCTGGAGCACCAGGTTCCATGCCCAGTCCTGCATCAACAAAGTGTGATGAATGACCGCTCTGAACGAGTGGGTGAGTGGATGCGGTGTAAACTGGCATAAAGTTCTTAATGACTACGAGACACCTGCAGTAACCCTCAGGTGGACAGTCACTTATTCCCAGCTCCCTGTTCACAGCTGAGAAGACCTCAGAGCATCTGCCAATCCTGGGGACCCTGACACCTCTCCTGCCTCCACAGCCAGGCTGGGGTGGGGGTCGCTGCCTGCTCCACTCGGGCAGGGACAGGTGTGGCTGCTATGACCAGAGAGCCCTGGCCTAGAGTGGGTGAAGGCCAGGGAAGCGTCTAGCAGCCGGAGGTCTTACGATGCCCCAGAGAAAAATGTCCAAGGCGGAGGACCCTGGGCTAGACCAGAAGTGGACAGGTCAGTCAGCTAACTCACAGACTTTACACACAGAAGACCTAAAGCCTTCAAAGACCTGACTTTGAGCAGCAGAGGTGGGCCGGGCTGATCAGAGCCAAGGTCACAGGAGCCAGGTAGGCAGAGGGAAGGGCCTTACAACCATTGGCAGAGCAACAGTCACAGGTGGGAATGGTAACAGCTGATGGCAGACCAGGAACGAGAGAGAGAGAGAGAGAGAGAAAGAGAGAGAGAGAGAGCGAACGAACACCCTCTCTGTGGCTGCTGGGAAATGGGGGCAATCAGGTGTGGCAATGCAGGCAGAGGCAGTGACAGTGACAGGGGGACAAAAGAAACAGAAAATATAACCCTGGGCCAGAGAAAAATGGGTGATGTTCACAGAGGAACAGTGCTGCTGCAGGACTAAGCTGGAAAGGGTCAAGAACTCTTAAGGACTAAGGCTTGTGTTTTATTTGTTTGTTTGTTTTGTTTGAGACAGGGTTTCTCTGTATAGCCCTGGCTGTCCTGGAACTCACTCTGTAGACCAGGCTGGCCTCGAACTCAGAAATCCGCCTGCCTCTGCCTCCCGAGTGCTGGGATCAAAGGCGTGCGCCACCACGCCCGGCTGGGCTTGTGTTTATAGTTCCCAGGGACACAAAAACGGAGAAGCCTGAGTGAAGGGCGCAGCTCATACAAAGGCCCTGGAGCAGAGGACACACATAGCCCTAGCAACTAAGTCCCCGTCTGACTTCCCCACCACACCAGAACTCTATCCATTTCTAGGACTTTCTCCTTCCATACTCATGTCCAGCCTTCTCACCCCGCACTTGTGCAGTCCCCTCACAGTCTGACCAGTTCTCCCACACCTACTGTGTCTGGCCACCGCAGCAAGAGATGCTGCTGACCTCAGTCAGAGCAACAGGAAACTAGAACAACCACATAAGGTCATTTCAAGAAATAAAAGTGCCCTGGAGGAAATGAGCCTGAGACAGAACCCGGGGTGAAGGATGCCTCAGGGAAGGCATCACAGAGTTGATGGCCCCTGAAGAGGAGCTCATCCAGAGAGCACTCAGTGCAAAGGCCCTGGGACACAGGGCTCAGCCCCACACACAGCAGGAGGATCCCGGCAAGCTGCAGTAGTGAGGAGGCCAGAGCAGAGGGAGACAATGGCCAGGGCGGCCAGGTCCTGGTGGGCTGCAGGGAGGTGGGAGCCCTGGAAAGCTGTGGGTAGAGGTCACAGGGAGGAAACTTTCATCTATGTTCATGGGAACCCTTTGTGTGCTGTGGAGAGGGCGGACTGTGGGGTGAGGGGGGCACCAGTCAGAAGATATAGCATCGTTCGTCCCTCTATCTTCTCTCTGACCTTACTGAGCTGTGACTGAAATGCACTGTCCTACCTCAGACAGCAGTAGCACCCATCTGGGAACAAAACCTCAGTGCAGTTAGCCCACTGGCCTCCCCAGTGGGCAACTCTCTCAACACACCTGCTGGAGTCATCTCTCAACTCTTTACAATAAAGTTTCCTTAATAGCCACAATGTCCTGCCTGATCAACCTGGGGACTCCACAGGGGCAGGGCTCTGATACAACTGTCTATAGTTCCTGTATCTAGAGTGCCTGACACACAGTAGGTGCATAATAACTGCTCCACGAGGGTCGACAAGATGGCGGGGTGGATAAGGGTGCTTGAGAGGCTATCATGTCTGAAGATCTGAGTTCAGTTCCTGAGACCCATGTGGTGGAAGAACAAAATGAAATAATAAACTGATGGGCCTGGCAGTGCACACCATTAATCCCAGCACTTGGCAGGCAGAGACAGGAGGATCTCAGAGTTGAGGCCTCCTTGGTCTACAGAGTGAGTTCTAGGACAGCCGGGGCTACATAGTGAGACTTTGTCTTGAACAATAGGAACAGGACAGTGCCTAGTACACAGCCAGTGCCTAATACGTGCACACTGAGGTCTGGAGATGCAGTTGACTTGATAGAGCGCTTGTCTATCATACATGAGGCCCTGCGTTCAGCTCCTAGCCAGGAAAGAGGATAGCGGCAGAGAGAGAGGAGAGAAAGAGACACAGACAGGAGAGAGAAATGTTTATTGACCTAACTGAGCAGTGAATAGACAAAACAGAGCAGGGCACACAGTAGCTGTGTTTTATTTGCTAGGTTTTGTTTGTTTGTTTGTTTTGTCACTAAGACAAGATTGGGCCTTGCGCTATGCAGCCCAGCATAACCTTGAACTTCTGATCCTCCTCTCTCCACCATGTACTGGCAGCAGCTTCCTCTTGGTCAAGCTATACCTGAAAAGCTGAGACAGAAGGATTTCTTTCTTTCTTTCTTTCTTTCTTTCTTTCTTTCTTTCTTTCTTTCTTGTTTGTTTGGTGTTTTTTTGTTGTTGTTTGTTTGGTTGGTTGGTTGTTTTTTCAAGATGGGATTTCTCTGCGCAGCCCAGGCTGTCCTGAACCTCACTCAGTAGACCAGGCTAGCCTCAAATTCAGAGATCCACCCTCTTCTGCCTCCTGAGTGCTGGGATCAAAGGTGTGTGCCACCACCGCCCAACAACAGGAGGATTTCTTGAGCCCAAGAGATCAGGGTCAGCTTAGGTAAGTTCCAGGCCAGCCTGGTCTGCATAGTGATACCCCCTGTCTCAAGATACAAATAACACAAATGACACAAAAATAAAGGTAATTATTTTTAAGAGAGAGGGAAGAGGAAACAGAGAGTGGGGAGGGAGAGAGAGAGCAAGAGAAGGAAGGAGGGAGGGAGAGGAGAGAGGTAGAAAGGGAGAGAGAGAGGGAGGTGTGCTCAGTGCATAGAGCACTCATCCAGCATGCCACCAGCACTTGGGAGGCAGAGGCAGGTGGATTTCCAAGTTCAAGTCCAGCTTGGTCTACAGAGTGAGTTCCAGGACAGCCAGGGCTATACAGAGAAACCTTGTCTCAGAAAAACAAAACAAAACAAAACATCCACCTGGCTAAGTTACTCTGTGTGATATCCCCAAAACAGTAGAAACCAGGATTGGTGGATGGGTGGGTGGTGAGTGGATGGCTAGGTTTGTCGGTGGATGGGGTATAAATAGGCTTCTTTCTTCCCTGGCCTCTCCTTGGCAGAACTTACAGTCTCTGGCACAGGGGGCCCCTCCTCCAGTCTCTGCTGACTGTCAGCTCTGGAACTCAGGGACTATGTACTGCCAGGGAACTTTGAATGGTTCCCAGGCTGACCTTGCATGTATCCAGGAGCTGGAAATAGTTGACTGCAAAAGCTGCAGCAGGCCAGTCCCCACAGGTAGTAAGATGGTGTCTGTGTTAGTCTGGGGCAGGAATTTTGAC
This sequence comes from Mus minutoides, assembly GCA_902729485.2. Classification (NCBI taxonomy): domain Eukaryota; kingdom Metazoa; phylum Chordata; class Mammalia; order Rodentia; family Muridae; genus Mus; species Mus minutoides. The sequence continues at coordinate 37,699 of LR754184.1, forward strand.
AGGGAACACTGAGGTAGAGAAAGCAGATCTGATCAGGAAATAGAGACAAGGGGAGAGGGATTGAGGGTGGAGAGGGTTGAGGATTCGCTGTTGGGGCTGGAGGAGACCTGGGACTTTGAAGATCTAGGGATCTGGGGAGTCGGGGTGCGGGTACTAGGGACTGAGCGAGCACCCAGGGTCACAGGGCTAGGTTGGGGGTCAGGAGTGGGATCGCGGATCTGAGTGTCCATGGGAAAGAGCGTGAGGAACCTGATGGCCTGCAGGTGACTGGCCCAGCATCTACTCCCGACCCTGTGCCCACCGTGCTGTCCCCTCTGCCTTCATCCTACCTGGCTGTGGGGGTCCTGAGCTGGTAGATCTCCGGGTCCCTGGTGGCTGCTGGAGGAGGAGGAGAGAGAAGAAGAGGAGGGAGCGTTCGGTCCCGCCCCTTCCTCCCTTCCGGGTCTTTCGGGGGAGTAGAGGACGTAATCTTATCTAGCTGAGCCAAGTCCTGCCCTCCCGCCCAGTGTCCCGGTGCCACGTGGAACTAGGCAGGGCTTGTACTTTGGGAGGCCAGAGCTGGGGAAAAGGAGGAAGGAACCCTCCGCCACGCTAAGCTGGTGGCCAGAGAGCTCAGCTAGTGACATACTCTGGGGATTCACAAAGCACCATGTGGCTAAGTGCACAGGGAACCTGGTGACTCACGCTTGTCAGTCCAGCATGACACAGAAAACTAAAGCAGAGAGATTGCCCAAGTTCCAAGGAAGCCTGACCCACACAGTGAGACCTCCATCTCAAAAATAAGTAAATACAAGCTAAGTTAACAGAAATGCTGGAGGCCACAAGGTTTTGTACAACTGTTAAGTTGTAAATATTTTTAGTTCTTTACTTGATTTTACTTGGTGTGTGTATGCAGTCATGTATGAGTGTAGGTCAAAGAACAGCAAGTACCTCTACTTGCTGAGCCATCACAGAGACACAACACAAAAATTTGTCAGAGAGTTCTGGGTATTTAGTTTTGAGAAACGGTCTGTGTATGCATGGGGACTTGGGAGCTATTGGTTAGATTACACGGCCTGTTTTAATGATTTATTTATTTATTTATTTATTTAATGTATGAGTACACTCTCGCTATCTTCAGACACACCAGAAGAGGGCATCAGATCTCATTCCAGATGGTTATGGTCCACCATGTGGTTGCTAGGAGTTGAACTTAGGACCTCTGGAAGAGCAGCCGGTGCTCTTAACCACTGAGCCATCTCTCCAGCCCTATGTTTTAAAACTGATAAAAACTAAATTGTGGAAACAGAAAAGCAGCAGTTTCCAGAGGACTATGACTGGAAGGTACAAGTGAGCCACCCCCACCCTCCTGCTGGGGAGTCTAGGCAGGAGTATCTGCCTCACGTCCCTGAACTCAATCTCTCCCAGGCTCTGGACACTCATCTCCCCAAGGCAGCTATCAGAAGGGCTTCTCCATTTTCTTTCTTTCTTTTTTTTCTTTTTTTTGGTTTTTCAAGACAGGGTTTCTCTGTATAGCCCTGGCTGTCCTGGAACTCACTTTGTAGACCAGGCTGGCCTCAAACTCAGAAATCTGCCTGCCTCTGCCTCCGGAGTGCTGGGATTAAAGGCGTGCGCCACCACACCTGGCGGCTTCTCCATTTTCTTTTTAAGGATTTATTTATTTATTATGTTAGTACACTGTAGCTATCTTGAGACACTCCAGAAGAGGGTGTCAGATTTCATTACGGATGGTTGTGAGCCACCATGTGGTTGCTGGGATTTGAACTCAAGACCACTGAGCCATCTCGCCAGCCCCCCCTCCATCTTCATGCATACATATGTGCACGTATTTGTGGAAGTTGGAGGTTGACATCAAGTGTTTTCTCTTGGTCACATCTTTAGAAGATAATTTCCTGAATCCAGCCACCTCGGAAACAAGTTCTATCTTGCTGGCAGGGTCAAAATGGAGTTCATGTTCCCAGGCCCCAGAATACAATTCCTATCCTGCTTCTTAGATGTTTCATGTTTGTCTGTTACCCAGTAAAGGATGTAAAGAAGGAAGATGCTGGGGCTGGCGAGATGGCTCAGGTCCCAAGTTCAAATCCCAGCAAGCACATGGTGGCTCACAACCATCCGTAAGGAAGTCTGATGCCCTTTTCTGGTATGTCGGAGGACAGCTACAGTGTACTTACATATAATAAATAAATAAATCTTAAAAAAAAAAAAAAAAAAAAGATGCTGTTACCCTGTTATCCAAACTAAGGTACATAAGTCGACAGTGTGTTTCTGTCTTGATTTAACTGACTAATGCGGTTCACCCACTCCTTTGTTCCTTAATCACGCTAGATTCCAGGCCAGAGTCCAGGAGGGGACCAGACTGTAAAAGCTGACTCAAGGACCCTGAAACCACGTGACCCAGATAAGGCCTTAGTCACCAGTGTCAACTGCTTTGTTTAACCTTTTGTGTCAAAATATGATTGGTCAGTACCCAGGTCCCCTTCGCTTTGTGTTCCCATCCCATAAAAGGGTTGTGCACTCCCCAACTGGTCACCTCCCTGCCAGTGCAGAAAATAAAGCTTTTATTTTTTAAAGCTTCTTGTCTCTGAAGTGAGTTTTCTCAGTTTCTACCGCAAACCAAACAACTCCAAGCACTTTACCACAGCAACCAGCTCTCCTGCCCCGAGCTTTGCTGTTTTGAAACATAGTCTCAAAGTAGCCCAGGTTAGTTTCAAATTTACTAGGTAGTCAAGGATGACCTTGAACTCCTGATCCTCCTGTCCCCCCCCCCCCTTCTGAGTTAGGATGACCTTGAGATTAAGGGGAACAGACTGTGGGCATATTTGGCGGGTTCAGCTTGTCACACTGACCCTTCTCCATACATCACAGAGACAGAGGGAAAGTAGGCAGCAGGTCCTTCCTGCTGTCCCCACAGGGTCACAAGTGGTCACTTCCAACATTCAAAGTGGGAAGTCTTGCACTGTGCATAGAGACAGAAGGAAGGTCACTAGGGATGCCAGGACAGCTCAGCTCCTACGAAGGCAACACATATACACCATCCACTTGGCCTCTGATGCATGTGAGATTTATTAAGGCAATAAAATATTGAGCCCCGGGATTCGAGGAACAGTGTACTCGGCCCTCAATCACCTCCTCATCTGAAACAATTGCAACATCCCAGATGTCTATCCTGTCACAGTTGCTGGTTTCTTAGACTAGGTATCAGGGTCTGTTAGAAAAGCTCTTGCTATTGTGGGCCATGATGCAGGAAAGAAACCGGAGTGGAATATCACTATGCCTGATTTACTTCAAGACAAGGTTTTATATACCTTAGACTATCACTGAATTTGCTATGTGGCAGCTAGGCTTTGAACCTGTGACCTTCCTGCCTCTATATCAGTGCTGACACAGGATGACAGACTTGTGCTATCACTACTCATTACCCTCATTTTTTAGGAGAAAAAAATTTTTTTCTAGAACATTCTAAATCTTTTTACCCCTGGAACATTCTAGAAAAAAAATTGCTTTAAAAGACAGATGGGAAATAGGTTAAATACATGTCTCGTTCAGACTCAGAATAGGGGAGGACCTGTTGTGCGACAGGACTGTTAGGAAAAGCAGTCAAGCCAGATAGATGTTGGCCCTGATCCTTCTCCCTACTTCTCTTCAGGGGCTTTTTCTGTGATTCCAGGAGCAAAGGGGCCCACCAGCCACATGGCTGGAGTGTTCTGGGCCACGTACTCCACAGTGTTGTCGAGGGCCTCCCGGGCTCTGGCTATGCGCTCCCGAGTTTGGGCAAGAACACCAGCTGAGAGGTCCTGGAAGGAGTGGATCCCGGAGAAGGTGGCCTGAAGGTCGTTCACCTGGCTGCGGGCCTGCTGGACCTGCTCCCTGACGTGGCTGGGCAGGCCCTGGATGCTGGCCCCCAGGGCCACACACATGTTCTGCAGCTGCTGGGTGATGTCCCTGAACATGCTCAGTGCCCGGGCTTCCACCTGCTGGAAGGGGGAGATTGGGGTGGGGTAAGGGTGTTGAGGGCCAGTAGGGTGCAGAGCCCAGCTTGGAGGACAGGAATTTGGCTCCCTGAGTTTGGAACTAGAAGACAGACTCCCATAACCTTTTCAGAATAGTTAGGGTTTACAGAGAGACGCTGAAGATGCCTGGAATCTAGACTAATCAGAGATGAAAACCATTGGGGTGGGGTGGGGTGGGGTGGGGTGGGGTAGGGCGGGGCGGGGCAGGGAAATCAAAAGCCAAACTGCAAAAGTTAAAAAAAAAAAAAAAAAAAAAACAGGGGCTGGTGAGATGGCTCAGCGGGTAAGAGCACCCAACTGTTCTTCCGAAGGTGATAAGTTCAAATCCCAGCATCCACATGGTGGCTCACAACCATCCGTAATGAGATCTGGCGCCCTCTTCTGGAGTGTCTGAAGACAGCTACAGTGTACTTACATATAATAAATAAAATAAATCTTTAAAAAAAAAAAAAAAAAACTTATAAACCCCAAATTAAACCACAATATGGACACTAGGAGGCCAGATGTGGTGAGGGGCTCACAGCTGTTATCTTAAAGCCAAGCCAAAATCACCTTACCCCAGTAATACTAATAAAAATGCAAAAATTAGGGGGCTGGTGAGATGGCTCAGCGGGTAAGAGCACCCGACTGCTCTTCCGAAGGTGATAAGTTCAAATCCCAGCAACCACATGGTGGCTCACAACCACCCGATCTGGCTCCCTCTTCTGGAGTGTCTGAAGACAGCTACAGTGTACTTACATATAATAAATAAAATAAATCTTTAAAAAAATTAAATTAAAAATTAAAAAAAAATGCAAAAATTAAAAACTAAAGCCAAAACAAAATAGAATCATGTCATGTATTCTGTGGTTGCCCTGGGGACAGGAAGCATGATTTATGCTGAACAGGGAGGGCATGGGCACTCACATGGGGACCCCATGGCCCCAGCAGGTACCTCTGGCTTAGCTGGGTCCTTTTCAGCATCCTGTGGGGTCTTCTGGTTCCAGCTGAGCCACATCTGGTGCAGCTTCTCCTGCCCCTCCCCCAGCTTCTGGTCCACACCCTGTTTCACCGATTCCATCTACAGCACAGAGAAAGGGGCCCTATCAGAGGGAGAGCATGTCCCATACACTGGGTTCCAGCCAGACACTGCAGGGATGGGGAGGGTTTTCATTTACATTGTTTTTCTTTTCTGGTTAGCCTGGAATTCACGATGTAGGCCAGGCTGGCCTCTAAATGAGAGGCATACACCAAAGAGAGACACACTTTTATTTTTCTCTTTGGGCAGTGCTGAGGACAGACCCTGCTCCACCGACAATCACATCAGCTTCACATGAATAAGCTTTGTAACTCTGTAACTTTGTTACGCAGCCTGAGCTGACTGATACACTATGGTGTGGCGGAAGCCAGCCCAGCGGAACCAGCCCAGCCCACTTGCCACTGGGTGAGATCTCGGCTCAGTCAAGAGCTGGAGCTGCAGGAAGGAGGCCCCAGCCGAGGCCACACCCACACGGGGAGGCTCACCAGGCCCAGCACGTGTGTGAGCTGCTGCAGCGTCTCCTGCGCACTCTGCCTGGCGTTCTGCAGCTTGCCCAGGGAGTGTTCATAGGCGTGATGGCGTAGCCTCTCGGATAGCGAGCCCAACCGGACAAAGTAGTTCTGCTCCTGTCGCTGCTGCTGCAGTGAGGCCATGTCCGAGTCCTCCGGGGGTGTGGCAATCAGGGCTGCAGGGACAGAGGGAGAGAGTGCTCACACTACCCACGACAGGACACGACACAACACGCCCCGCCAGGCAGTTGGGAAGTAGAGGCATGGTGGGAGGATTGCAAGTCTCTGGCAACCCAAGCTACAGGAGACCCTGTCTCGGAATAAAATGCAAAAAGAGGGCTTATGGTGTGGCTCAGTAGTAGAGCAGCTATCTGGAAGCTGGTTCATCCTCGGGACTACAGGACTAGAAAACGAGGGCCGGCAAAATGGCTAAGCAGACCAAGGTACTTGTTGTCAAGCTTCATGACTCAAGTTCAACCCATGAATCCCATGGTAGGAGAGAACAGACTACCAGAAGTTGTGCTCTGGCTGCGCGGCGTGTACCTAGCACAAGCATACATACCTCCAGTGTTCAATACCCTATGCCTGACCTTGGTTTTAATTTTTCTTTCAATATCATTAAAATGAAATAGATTTTAAAATATTGAAAAGCGGGTGGTGGAGACAGGAGGATGAACTCCTAGAGCCACCTGGCCAGCCAGCCTAGCCACGTTAAGAGTCCTAGGTCACTGATGCTGTTTCCAAAAGGAGGGCAGTGGTGGCGCACGCCTATAATCCCAGCACTTGGGAGGCAGAGGCAGGCGGATCTCTTAAGTTGGAGGCCAGCCTGGTCTACAGAGTGAGTTCCAGGACAGCCAGGGCTACACAGAGAAACCTTGTCTTGAAAATAGAAAACAGCCTGAGTGTACTTGCGGAAAAACACCCCTTGAACCTTTCCAAAAATTTCGTAATCCACTGAGACCAAGGTGTCCCCTTCTGCCATGCTCAAACACTTGGATGATGCGAGCGGCCGACGCTCGAGTTTCCGGGGCTTCCCCAGGAGCCTAAAAAGCTAGGTTTGGTGGGCTGGGTTCAGAACACCAACCGGGGCACCGTGCAAGGGCAACTGCAAGGCTCCGTCTCCAAGGTGCGCTTCATGTAGGAGTGGCTGCAGACCAGAGGAAGTCCCAAGTCGCACATTGACAGAGCGAACTTCAGCAATGAGAAAGTCATCTCAAACTTGGACTATTCAGACTTCCAAATTATAAAATAAGGACATGAATTTTAATTTTTTTCTTCAAAATAATCTCACTCCTTTTTAATCACTAGAACTATTCTGTGCTCAGTATTAGAACTTGTTAGTAAGTTATTTTGGTTGCATGTTTGAAAAGTTACCACGTATTACATGTGTGATGAAATACAAATGTGTACAATTCTAACCAATAAAAGCACATTCAAACCTTTGGAAAAAAAAAAAAGAAAATAGAAAACAAAAAACAAAAAGCAGGGGTCAGACTGGCTGAGACAGACAGACACAGCTCTGCACCACATTCAGTTGAGAGGCTGCTGAGACGTTCAGAGACAAAAAGTCAAATCCTAGGGCTTTTTGTTTGGTTTGGTTTTTGAGACAGGGTCTCACTATGTAACCTAGGTTGGATTCAAACTCAAGACATCTGCCTGCCTCTGTCTCCTGAATACGGGGATTAAAGATGTGTGCCATCATGCCAGGTAAAACTCTGTATTTTGAAGGAAAAGAAAACATTACCCCCCCGCTTCTCACTTCTCTTTCTATGGTATATTTTTGGGCCAGCTGGTTTGTGGCAGTTCTCCTGGAAGCTGGGACCGCATCTGGGAGAGTGAAAGGGGCTTTGTGCTCCAAGCCAAGGCAAAGACAGCAAGCCATGGACAGAGAGTTGGCAGGACACTGGGAAGAACAGGCAGGCAGCTCAACTGGCCTGAACTGAAATGGGATGGCGAGGGGTGGGGAGGTTAGTCTCCAACTTCCAGTCCCCCTGTATCCACCTCCTGAGTGCCAGGTGACTGGTACACACCACACCTGGCTGCTGTGCCGGGGATGGAACCCAGGTCCTGGTGTGTGCTAAGTGACTGCTTTACCCTCTGAACCGTAGCCCCAGCCTGAAGCTGGTTGTGTTATGAGACAGGGTCTTCCTAGGTAGCCTAGGTTGGCCTAGAACTTCTCATCTTCTCACCTCATCCCTTCCTTCCTGGGATGACAGGCACAGGCCACCTTGCTTGGGTTTCAAAGCTAGGTCCCACATGGCACTACTATTGCCTACTGACAAGCCACCTGGGTCCTTTAGGACAGCCAGGGATTCCTCTGGGAAGGCATTGGTTAAAGCCAAGGCTGCTCAGATGAGAGTCACGCCCACAGAGCCTTGGCTCCTCCTTATGCATGCCCCCTCCAACTTTTGGAGCACCTTCCTACTTTCTCACTGTGCACCCCACCCTCTCCCAGGCCGGTGGCGTCTCTTGCCATCTGTGGGGGAGCTGCAGAGGTGCAGCAGCCAGCTCTCCTCCCCCCACCCCCAGAGAGTCACTGTAGGCTGGGAGTGAGTGTTTTACCACACTGAAGCTATAGAGCTGTATGCTCACAGCCAACTGTGAGGAATAGAGACCTCTATAGAAGCTGGTGTGGTGGTCTACACCAGCACTTGAGAGGTGGCTAGGCGGCTAACGGTACTTGTTGCAAAGCCTGACATGGAAAGATTCTAGCAGAGGACTTGGAGGGCTGTGGGCAGAGGAGGGAGCCCTCTCAGGGACAGCTGTGGGAATACCAAGCATACACACTGAGGCAGGAGGTGAGCCAGGCTGGAGGCCAGAGGGCCCAGGATGAGGATACTCACCTAGCTCCGCGTCTGTCAGGGGCAGGCGATTGTCCGCCCAGGCCTCTGATTTCACAAGTGCTCTGTCCACTCCGCTAATCACCATCTGTCCCACACGTGAGCCCATGACTGACTGGACACCACTGGTCATTGCTGACTTGGTCTTGTCCATGCTGTTCTGCACAGCCCCGAGGGTCACATCCACGGCTCCTGTGACCCGGGTGGTCACCGTTTCCTTCGCACTAGACACTGAGCTGGATACCATTTCTCGAGCCCCAGACACTGTAGATGACACCAGTTCCTTAGTATCCGCCAAAACCTGCAGGAGGGGACAGACACATCGGAGTCCTTCCACACCAGGATACACAACTCAGACAGGCCATGGGGTCATCCTAGCCTTGTGTAGGTAAAAAGACTTCATAGCTAGGATTATGGTCCATGCCTTTAATCCCAGCACTGCATAGCAGCTTGGGCTACATAGCAAGTTCCAGGACAGCCATCACTCAACCTCTCTGTGTTCTTGGTTTTTATTTTAAGGTGTTCCTGGATGAGTCTGTGTCCTACCCAGTTAGCTAAAGAATTTTAAAAAGACATTTTTGTTTAAGTTTATATAATTATACAGGTGTATGTTCTATGTGCAGGTGCCCTCAGAGGCCAGCTGGAGTTACAGGCAGTGAGTTACCTAAAACGGATGATGGGAACAGAACTCAGGTCCTATGGAAGAAGAGCAAACAGCCTTGACCACTGAACCATTTCGCCAGCCTCTAAGTGATTAGTTAGGTAATTAAGTAAATAATTTAAATTTCTTATGTGCCACAGCAGCACATGTGTGTAGTTCAGAGGACAATTCCTGTCTTGTGGGTCCTGGGGATTGAACTCTGGTCCTCAGGCTTGGCTGCGGTCGCCTTTACTCACTGAGTTATCTTGGCCCTAGTTATTCTTGACATAGGGGCTTATGTATCCCAGGCTGGCTCCAACCCTAAACTCTCTATGTAATAGCCCAGGTTCAAATGCCATGGTGGCCACACCCTGGTCCCGTGTGGCTTGGGTAAAGAGACCTTCCCAAATCCCAGGCCCAGAGCCTCTGTATAGGCTCTATCTCACAAGTCTAGAGAACCTGACCCTGAACTTCTATAATTTGAGTACCACTGTGAAACAGGTCTGTGTTGGGAGAGAGAAAGAGCTGTTGGGAGGCCTCTAGCTGCCTCGGGCCTCAGGTCATCCAGATGCCATCAAATCCAGAATGTCCTCTTGTCTAGGCATTGAAACTATTCCTGGGCATGGTATATAGGAGTATAGGGTAGGGGCCTAGCCCACAAGAACATGAAAAGAAAGTGTGCCACACAGCTTTTGATTCAGAGACCAGATAGGATGGGGTCTAGGTGGAGCCCCTGCCTAGAAACCCTCAGAGCTGGGGGCATGGTCAGGACTGTCACATGTGCTGTGTGCTGTGCATGCAGCAGGACTTGGCAGGTCCAGACACAGCCTCAAGACAGCATCAACTCACTTAGCACTGACCTTCTCAGTCGGCTGCTGGAGGATGGGCAGGCTTTCCTGCAGTCTGTCCAGCCCTCGGTGTGCATACTCGCTGGCCGTCGCAACTGTGGGGAGAAAATACATGTTCACCGTAAGTGCCCTCAAAGGTGGGGAGAGCCGCCCAGGACTGGTTTCAGGGAATTGGAGATCAGAAGTGAGGGTGATTCCTTCCAAATGAGGGGCATTCTCACTCCACACCTTGGGGTCCTCAACTCACTCTGGGGCTCCAGCTTGGACAGGATGGGCTGTGCCGTGCTGACTGCGGCCGTGGTGAGGGTCTTGACGCCTTTCTCGGCCACGTCGCACACAGTCCTGACGTTGGGGTACATCTCCTTGGTGGAGGTGTAGGCGGCGCTCACCATCCCACACGTGGAACTGATGAGAGGCAGGCCGGCAACACGTTGCACCACGCTGGGCTGTGGAGGGCAGGGGACCAGGTGAGAAGCTCAGGGTGCCTACTAGCATGCTTTCATTTTTTTGGGAATAGATGAGCTGGGCTATATACCACTCCTGGGACCAAGGATTGCACAAAACAGGAAGCTGAAGGTTCCAGCATGGTGCTGACCACCCAGTGAGGTGTCAGGAAGTGCGTGCAGTGACTGAGAAATCCCATTTTTTGGTTTCCTCCTGTATTTTTGAGAATGGGTCTCACTGTAGACAACGCTGGCCTGGAACTCACAGAGATTTGACTACCTTCTGCAGCTACATCGTGCTTGTCTGAAGAACTGCATTCTTGTTAAAGCACTAGCCAACCACATAACAGGCCTTTGGTCCCATTCCCAACCCTAGAAACCAAGGAAAGACAGTGGCGCACGTCTTTAATCCCAGCACTGGGGAGGCAGAGGCAGGCGGATTTCTGAGTTCGAGGCCAGCCTGGTCTACAAAGTGAGTTCCAGGACAGCCAGGGCTATACAGAGAAACCCTGTCTCCAAAAAAAAAAAAAGAAACCAAGGAACCAAGGAAAATGGCACATGATGTCATCCAGCACAGGCTGGGACCTCAAGGGCTCTATGATGACTTTGATGCCCTGGGCTACACAATGAATTAGAATTCAGCCTGAGCTAAATGACACTGTCTCAGAGAGACAGGGGAGAGAGAGACAGAGAGATGAGGGGAGAGAAAGAGAATGACAGGGAGAGTGCCCGTGAGCACTCAGGAGGTATAGGCTAGAGGATCAGGGGTTCAAAGTCATCCTCAGCCACCTAGTGTGGGTCTGAGGCTAGTTAGCTGTGCTACATGAGACCCTGTATGGAGAGCAAAGAAAAAAATGAAGGGCTGGATCTAGGGGTTTAATCTCCAGCATTCAGAGGACAGACATAGGGATCTCTGTAAGTTCCACACTAGCCTAGAGTACATACCAAGACTTTGTCTCAAAATTTTAAAAAAAAGAGGAAAGAAGAAAGGAGTGAGGGACCCCTCCTAACTCCCCTCCTGGCTAGTCCCTTCCAGCCCCCCCCCCCCCGCAGGCTGCCACAGAACTCAGGAGCCAAGGGCTCCCTGAAGCTCAGGCCCCTCACCTGCACAACAGGTTCCTCCATAGCAGCTTGAGCTTCGGCAGGCGCATCTGTCCCACTGCTAGACATGGTCTCAGCAGCAGTTGCTGTGGGCAGAAGACAGTCCGGTGACAACCAGCCCTACCCCTCTTCTCCAGGGAAAGCCAGGAACACAGGAAACAGCACCGTTGATCTATGAACCTTCAGCCCTCTCAGAGCCCTATCATCAATTCAGAAGGTCCAAGGTGAGGAGGCCTAGCTCACCCTAGCTCCGCCCTAGCCATGACTCTGTGGTGCTGGAGGAGAGTCAACTCAGTTCACACTCAACAAAGCTGCACCTCTGGCCACACCCCAGCCCCCCTTACTGAGGAATTCTAGGTAGGAATCCACCCCTAGCCACACCCCTCAGCCCCTAATGGGGTAGGGGAGATTCTAGGCAGGGGCTCCATTCCTGATTATGCCTTTAGAACCCCTAACTCTGGGTGGTTGTGACAGGGCCCCAGGCCACGTCCTCCGTCCCGCAGACGGGTCCCTTTAATGCTCACTTCTGCCATCCATTAAGGTCAGGTCCTACACCTCTCTCAAGGGTACTACTGTTTCCTCACAGCCTTCTTCCACGTGACCAGACAGTTGACACTGTCCCCACAGCTGTGCCCATTTGTGGTTCTCAACATGACAATAGGGACAATAGTCCCAGCAGAAGGGGACTTAGAAACAAAAACAAAAAACTAACAAATGTCCCAGTGTGTTCAAGTTAAGACAGAGACCTCTCTCGCAAGCCAAGAAACTCAGAGGCAAATGTCTGAAACATCCAAGATTCTCTTTCTCTCTCCTTAAAGAGTATTTTGAGAGTTAGGGAGACGGCTCAGGAGGTACAAAGCGCGTACTGCTCTCTCAGAGGGTCTGAGTTTGATTCCCACCCAGCAAGGGGGGGGGGGTTTCACAACTACCTGTAACTCAAGCTCAAGGACAGGATAAGGAGCCTGAAGCTGGTGCTGAGAACTGGACCTGGGTCCTTTGTGGGAGCAGTAAGTGCTCTTAACTGCTGAGTCATCGCTGCAGCCTGAGTCTACTTGTCTTTACATAGATGGTAGAAGATCAGGAAGCATGATGGGCTAAGGACAGGGTTCAGACAGAGGTAGAAGCCTGGTGTCTGAATTTTAGGACAGGTAGGTGATATCACTTGTTTAAAAACCAGTTAAAGGGGCTGGTGAGATGGCTCAGCGGGTAAGAGCACCCGACTGCTCTTCCGAAGGTGATAAGTTCAAATCCCAGCATCCACATGGTGGTTCACAACCATCCGTAACGAGATCTGGCGCCCTCTTCTGGAGTGTCTGAAGACAGCTACAGTGTACTTACATATAATAAATAAAATAGATCTTAAAAAAAAAAAAAAAAAAAAAAACAGTTAAAAAGCTGGGCGTGGTGGCGCACGCCTTTAATCCCAGCACTGGGGAGGCAGAGGCAGGCAGATTTCTGAGTTCGAGGCCAGCCTGGTCTACAAAGTGAGCTCCAGGACAGCCAGGGCTATACAGAGAAACCCTGTCTCGAAAAACCAAAAAAAAAAAAAAAAACCAAACCAAACCAAACCAGTTAAAAACTGGGGCTGGGCCTTCCAGATGCCTCATAACCACAGACACCAAGTGTGATGGCACACGCCTGTCACCCCAGCACTTGAGGAAGGTTAGAAGAAATAAAGGCCATCTTCCACTACACAGTGAATTCTAGGCCAGCCTAGGCTTCATGAGATTGCTTGGCGCTGTCTGCAGGGTGCTCAAATCGGCAGCTAAGCCATAGTGGGTGCTCAATAAACTAGTCTGGCAAACCGCAGCAGTTAGGTTTGCGATAAAGATTTCCCAACACAGGAGTCAGGTGATGCTAGTCATGCCTTCCTGTCACCGGTAAGGTGGGTGAATGGCAAAGCCTGACAGATCCCTGAGGAGTCAGACACCCCTGGAGCTCCCAGTCCTAAACTAAGCAACGGTGGCCGCTGGAGAAAAGCGAGGGCTTTTTGCTCTTTTTGAGTACTTGTGGCAGCTAATCTCTACACCCGGCTCCAGCTGCCTGAAACTGACCCTCCCCCCCACACCCCGCCCACAAGATTACTTTCTCTGCGGAGAAAGCCAGAAAAGCCCCCAGGGTCAAAAAACCCAGCAGGTAGCCAAGGCTTAGAAGAGGTTAAGGGAGTCTTTCTGCCTGGTTTGGTGACACTGCTGTCACCCCAGCATTTTTGGTGGAGGCAAATTCCAAGCCACCCTAAGGTTAGGGTGAGGCCATTTTCAAAAACAATTAACAAGACAGAAACAAAACACTGATTTTGAGAGATTCCAAGAGAGGGAGGCACCAGGCTCGGCTGGGGACAAGATTGCAGGTCACAGCTTCCTGTGGAAAAGGCCTGGCTTTATGCAGGACCGCTCCACTCTCACCCCTACCCCTACACACTCCAGGGCCTGGGGCTAGTTAGTGCACCGCAGGTGAGGCTATGTGTGACTGTGCCTGCGGGGTTGTTTGTTCTAGGGGACAGGAGACTCAGAATCACGGGGAAGAGGGAGGAGCCGCAGCCCAGGGCACACGAGACTCGCATTTGAACACAACTCTAATTCTGGGGGCCCAGGGCAGTGGAATCCACCTTTTTTGACGCTCAGGGATTCCGTCACTGACGAGGACGCTAAGGTCCTAGGGTGGCCAGGCTAAGAGTTGGAAGCGCTGCAAAAGTTGGGTCCTTGGGTAAAAGTTAAAGTCTCTAGAAGTAGGGTTTCCTAGCGTGCAGGGATTTGGGGATACTAGAGATCTCCCAGGAAGCCTCGTTTCTCCCTCCTCTCTAAGGGCGCCTCAAGATCGATCCTTCCCCTCGCCCCCGAGCTCTCACCAAAGTCCTCAGGTCGTCCAAGTGAGGAAACCTCCCCTAACAAGTCCAGCTTGTATCTACCGGGTGGGGCGGGACGGCCTTGTGCATCCCCGTGGAGGGAGGGGCCTTGGAGCGACGGGACAGAGGGCCAATCAGAGGTCCCTATGGCGTAGCTCCGCCCACCCGTCTAAGGCAACCCAGCCCAGGTTGCCCGGGTTAGTTGAGTCCCAGAAAGACCTGGAGTCCTGATCCTGGATGGAGGGGAGAGGGGAGAGCCATTCTGGGGTCCTTGAATCCTCCCTTGTTTCCAGAGACCTTAGAGAGGCTTCCAGATCCAAGGAATGGTTGAGTGACATTTTTAGAAGTCCATCGTACCCAGGGAAATCAGTGCCAGGAGGTTACACACCCTGAATCTCAGCCCTGATTGGGTCTAAAGGAAAGATTGCTGTCATCCAGATTGAGGCTCTTGTTGTCCCAAGTCCCCTGGACGAGTCCCACTGAGGCCCTGAGATGGCCAGCCATGAGCAGTATCCAGCTCTCTGCTCCTGGACCCCTGGATCAACCCTTTCCTGAAGATACTTCCTGGGCTTTTTTTTTCCCTCATCCCTAAATCTTCTTTCTCCCCTTGGTCTGTAAGCCAAGTGTTAACATCAGACGGCTGCAGGGGCTAAGAAAGAAGTGAATGTATTTTTGTTGAGGGTGTGACTACGTGTGCAGTTGTGAAAATGTGCACGGGCGTTTGCAACTGCGCATGCGCGGATGTGAGCCCGGGCTGGAGAGGACCCACCCCTACCTCAAATCTTTCCAGACTTCCGCCCGGCCCCTCCTCTTTTTCTTAGCTGCCCTGACTCAGACTGAGTTCTTTATCTTCCTGCTTCCAGTGAACAATGCCGCCTTCACAGTAGCAGTGGCGGGATGGGGCATGATGCCACCAGATGGCGCCCTGCTCGCAACGGCGCCCCTCCCCTCCATGCCCCCCAACGGTGCCCCTTCCCTCTGTGCCTCTAACACTGCTTCGTTCCTTCCCTTACGGAGCCCCTCCACTCTGTGTCCTCTGTGTCCCCTACAGCGACCTTCTCTCTGTGAGCCCCCTTCGGACGGCTCTCCTCCCCTCTCTTTCCCCAATGGCGCCTCTCCCTCTCTGTGCCCCAGATGGGTGTCTAGGCCCATCTGTGCCGTAGAAGGCATGTCCTATTAACCTTGGGCCTGGCCCATGGCTCACAAGCTGTGTATACAGGCATTCAACAATTATTAGGCGCATGCTGTACACAAAGGTCATGTAGGGCAGCCCCAGGGACAGAGTCTGGACCCTCTCACTTGGTAGCATTCAGAGACCAGTGGGAAGACCAGCCAGCAGAATAGCATTAAGACTTTAGAGGGATACCGGGTGGAGCACCAGAGCTACACAGTTATTGTCTTAAAAACAAAACAGTATTGGGGGGGGGTGAATCTAAGGAAATTTTAAAATGTATATTACATCTATTTATTTAGGGGGACACTCATATACCACTAGTGTGTGTGGACGTCAGGAAAGAGCACGCGGGACGTCATTTCTCTGCATCACACTCAGAGGAACCTGGGGATTGAGCTCAGGTCTGCAGAGTTGGCAGTCACTCCCTCCCTTTCTCACTGATCCATTTCACTGGCCTCTAACGAACTTTTACTTTGTCTCACTGACTTGAGGCCATCCCCCGGCCTCAGCCTCCCAGTGTTGGAAGGAGAGGCATTCTTTTAATTTTAGGAGAAATTAGAGGCTGGTGCACAATGCTCAATCAATATACACAAAACTTGGGTTCTGCACCCCCTTCTGCGCCCCCAGTACCACATCCACCAGATGTGGCACATGCTTGTCACCCCAGCACCCAGAGCTGAGGCAGGATCAGTTCAAGTGCTACTCAGTGAGTTTGAGGCTGGCCTAAGTTCCATGAGATTGGAGCAGGAAAAACACAGTGGACGATGCTAGATGAAACAGGAGGAGCAGTCTGTGTCCTTACTCTTTGAAGGATAATTAACAGCCACAGCCCTTGCTGTAACTCAGTGACCTGATGGCCAGCTGCTACCCATGTCTCCTCCTCACGTGGCCTGTGTGGACCGGGTTTTGTCCTGCCCCTCACCACAGGAAGCTGGGGATCATTTAACATGCAGAACCTGGCTGTCCTCTGTTGTCCCCACCCTCCTGAGCCTCGTGGCAGCTAGATGCTGCTGTACCCTGTGAGGTGGTGGTAGGCTTGGGGGAAGAACACAGCTGGCACGGCTTCTCCCAGGCCCTTGAGTTACCTGCATTCCTTTCTCTGGCCACCACATTCTGACCACCATTTCCTGGCCACTCCAGGTCCTGTGAGAGCCATGTAGCAGGTCTCCTTGCTCCCTTGTTTCTCTGGGCTCTGGGGCCAACCCCGGTGCGACGGACCACCGAGGACCCCACTGAATTTTGTTCGACCCATCACCCGTCTAAAGTCACACATTCATAGAACCGACCGGGTTCCCGACACGAGACACCCCGGACATTGGGTTAGAGAGACCCTGATGTCGGGAGGATCAGGGATGTCTCCCGTCGGACTCAGTCCCACAGGACCGAACCGGACGTTCAATCTCGTGTGCCAGCAACCAGGACATCCTGCTCACATTGGTGGGAACAAAATGTTCCTGCTATCTCTTTGGATGGAGACTGGTCTGTGTGGAGGCGTGGAGGCTGACGGGGTGCTGCTGTCCTAGTGACCACCTTGAAACCGAGTAAGTAAACATAGGTATCACTTAGGACATGGTGGAGGTGGCAGCCTTAAGTCCCTCTAATTGACCAGAGGTGTGAACAACTTCTTCCATCAGCTGTAGATGGCAGAGTTCATATTTCCTAGATAGTGGGAGAGATCGGTCACAGCACTAGTGGCTGGGGCTTGCAGTGTGGACAGTTCTACACCTGCCTCTCTGTGTTTTCTGTTCCCCACCTACCCCGCAGAGGTTGCAGCTGAGTGGCTTGTGTTCCGGGGAAGGGGGTTATTTTGAAGCAAGGAGTAAGGGAGAATAAGGGGGCCCCTCTGTGGGTGACAGGAAGCAGGGTGGCCCCAGCTGTCTTTTCCCATTGGCCCACCTGGCATGGTGGGTACCATCAACCACCACACAGGAAGTGTCCCCAACGTTTGCCTGTGTGGGTCACTGAGTCTCAGGGGTAGAGGGTAGGGGTACTCCCTGAGAAAGCTGTAGGGCTAGATGGAATGTTCCAGAAGGCTGATGGCAGCTGTGGGGTGTGCACTCAGGGTCTCACATAACCCAGGCTGGCCTACAACACAGTGTATAGCCAATATTGACTTTAAACCTCTCATCATACTGCGTTGACCTGCCCAGTGCTGCATGCTAAGTGTGTGCCACAACACTCAAGACCTTGGAGATCTCTGTTTACATGTAGACAGTTAACCCATGGGAACCTGGCTCTCAGAGCCTGTTCTGCCAAGACCCTAGAGACATTTTTGCTCCCTTCAGACCGGGTCTCTCATAGCCCAGACTAGCCTGGAGCTTGCTTAGCAGCTGAAGCTGCCCTTGAATGCCTGTTCTTCCAGGAGTGCTGGGATGAGAGGTGTATACCATCACATCCTGATTAAGTCGTACTGGGAAAAGAGCCCAGGGCTTTGTACATCCCAGGCTAGCCCTATGCCCAGCAGACAACTCAGAGTTACAATAAGCTTTTAATATTTAATATGCAGGCACTCAAACCATATGGTCCTCATATGGCAGCTCATCCAGCTGGGGGCAGTTGGCCTGGCCTTCCCTGGTGCTGGTGATGATGATGGGCAGACGGGCTTTGACCGTCGACAAGGACCAGGGGAGGTGGATCGTGACTACAAGTTCATAGCTGGTCATCATGATCTCATTTTCCTGGGAGCCACTGCTCACAGACAAAACCAGCGGCAGGTTGAAGGTGCTAACCACCCTGGTACTGTTGAAGGCTGGAATCCGTGCGTTGGCTGTCTGTCGCAGCAGCTCGCTGCTGTCTGCCCGCCGGCGCCTCTCGGCACTTGGAGTGAAGCCCTCGTACTGCACATGGGCATAGAGGGCGAACACCACGGTCTTGATGTACTTGCCCGTGTGATTGCAGATCTCTGATGTGAATGTCACCTTCTCGCCCGGCACATAGGTGTTCTTGCTCATCTGCACATGCAGGCTAACCCAGCCCCGACTGCAGCAGTTATAGGACACCTTCTTCTCAGCTTCTACAGACAGGGGGTTCTGTAAATGGAAGAGAATAGATGCCCCCCACTAAGATTTACAGAATCTCCTGCAGGCCTGTGGGGCAGAT
The DNA here is from genome assembly GCA_902729485.2 of Mus minutoides. Taxonomy (NCBI): domain Eukaryota; kingdom Metazoa; phylum Chordata; class Mammalia; order Rodentia; family Muridae; genus Mus; species Mus minutoides. Next base: position 56,226 of record LR754184.1, read on the forward strand.
GGAGAATGGTCAGTTCAGGGCTAGCCTGGGCTAAAGAAGGGACAGCCTAGCTATAGAATGGGACCGAGATGGCTGCAGCTCATTGGGTAGATCACTCACCCAGCATACACAAGGCTCTGGCTTCCAATCCAGCATCAAATAAGCCAGTTAGTCACAGTGGCACACCTGTCATCAAAGCACTCAGCAGGTGGGGGCTGGGGGGAGGGGCGGGGATCAGGCATTCCAACCTTATCCTTGGCTACATAGGAAGTTCAAGGCTAGCCTGGGCTACCAGAAACCTTTTGTCAACCAAACCAAACCAACCAAACAAACAAACAAAAAATGAGCAGTTAGGTGTGGCAACCACACCTTTAACCTCAGCACTCAGGAGGTAGAGGCAGTGGGGTCTCCGAGTTCGAGGCCAGGCTGGTCTACATAGAACAGCCAGGACTACGCAGAGAAACCCTGTCTCAAACAAACAAACAAACAAAAATCAAGAATACTTCTTGAGCTGGGGATATGGCTCAGCCGTTAAAAGCTAGGCTCGGGGCTGGTGAGATGGCTCAGCGGTTAAGAGCACCCGACTGCTCTTCCGAAGGTGATAAGTTCAAATCCCAGCAACCACATGGTGGCTCACAACCATCCGTAACAAGATCTGGCTCCCTCTTCTGGAGTGTCTGAGGACAGCTACAGTGTACTTACATATAATAAATAAAATAAATCTTTTTAAAAAAAAAAAAAACTAGGCTCACAACCAAAAATATAAGAATGCTTCTTAGAGCATTTAAGAGGCTTGGCTTGTTGAGTTCATCTAGTTTGAAAGCTGGAAGTTTCAGCTCCCAGGAAACCAGGAAATAAGCAATGTTGAACTGACATCCAGCTTTAGTCCTATATTCCCTACATACGTACAGTGATGATTCCCTGCCTGAACTCACTATGGTTTCTTTCTTTCTTTCTTTCTTTCCTTTTCTTTTCTTTTTTTTTTTTTTTTTTTTTTTTT
>LR754184.1:58353-72181 GCA_902729485.2 Mus minutoides
GGGGGGGTGCACACACTTTTAACCCCAGCCCTCTGAGAGGCAGGTAGATCTGAGTTCGAGGCCAACCTGGGCTACAGAGAGAACAGCCAGGGCTACACAGAGAGACCATTTTAAAACAAAATACCAAAGTTGGAAATCCTTTGAACACCCACAACAACCTCATAACACAATCTGGGAGGGAGACGGAGCTCCCAGGGCACTCAGGGTGATGTAATGTCAGAGTTGTGTTGGCCGGATTGAGAACTTTTGTCCCTCATTCTCTGTCCTCCCCTCTTCTCCTGTGACCTTCAAGTCTCAATACCAGAGGGAGAAGTTCGTGTAAGCTATTAAGAATGCTGACTTAGAGGGCTTTCACCGCAATTTGCAGACTGAATGCAGTACTTCCCAGGGATCTTTGGGAGTTCATTTTGAATGTCCCTGTCCACTCTTCATATCTTCACACTGATTATTATTTAACATAACTTCCCTCTGCCTATCTCTAATTCTAAGAGTTTGTTGACTGACTAGTAGATGTGTTTACATTCCCACCCCAGGCTGAATGCTTACCTTTTATTGGGAATGTTTTTGTTTTATGTACGTAATCTGCCTTATTATTGCAAATAACATCTCTACTATAATCACGGGTCTCTCCAATTTCTTCGTTCCACTCAACGTAACCCCTACCGATAAGCTCCACCTTCACGACGGGGTCCACGAGGGTACTGTTGAGGGTGAGGACCACCTGGCCATCTACGATCGAGCCAGCCAGGTAGACTGCATCTTGGGGCAGCACTATCTCGATGGACTTCACCACAGACATGGGAGATTGGGCGAGGGAGACACATCCTCCCCCTCCCAGATCCCCCTGGGTTCCGCTGCTGTGATGTCCTCTGTGACATCGCTCTACCCAGTGTTCCGGAAAGGGGACAGGTGCTCTGCTAGCCTGGGCCTTGAGCTTCTTCTGTATTCAAGGATGACCCTGAACCCCTGATCCTTTTCCCTCATCTCCAGGACCACCTGCACCCCAGTCCTGATTCTAGCATACTAGGACATATAGCCAACCAGAACCCTCCAATCTGTGTTGCAGTAAATCTCCTCCCAAATATGCCCCAGCAAGGAAAACTCGACTCAATTTGTATGAATACAAGTTGTGCTCCTAGATTGGGCAGATCTACCGCTATCTCCCACAGCTTATGAGACCCCTTAGAACTCGTGGTTTCTCCAGGCCATGTGCTTCTGCTCCGCGTTTCTTCTTCCTCCTCTGCATCCTCTCCCTCTTCCATTTTCTCCTCCTTCTCTCTCCCCCCCCCCTGACCTTCTGCTCCACCTTCCCTTTTTATCATCTGCCCAATCATCAGCTCTCTATTTTACAAATTAAGGTGGGAAGCAGGTTTATAGGAAATCACCTGATGCCGACTCCTGGTTCTCTGCCACTCTCAGGAGAATGGAATTAATGTTGAATATAATTAGCCCCAGGGCTATCCACAACAAATCTGGGCCTGGAGAGTCAAGCTTGTCACCATAGCAACTTAGGAGGCCAATGCAGGAAGCTCAAAACAGTTCAAGGCCGGCCTGGGCAACTTTGTGTGACCCTTAAAGTAAAAGAATTAGTATGCCTGGGGACTTATGCCTTTAATTCCAACACTGTGAGGCAGGAGGACTGCTAAGTTTGGGGTCAGCCTGGGGTATATAGCGAGTTTCAGGACACTAAACCAGATGTCCTGATGCTCCATGGCAGATCCTGTTCACTGTGGTTTGTCTGGTCTTGTTCAGTTGTTTTCATAAACAGTGACATCATGTTACCTTGTTTAATATATATATATATATATATATATATATATATATATATACACACACACATACATAATATATATATGTATGTATATGAATGAATATATATATATAAATATAAATATAAATAAAATATTATGTGTGTGGGCATATGCACATGAAGGTTGGAGCTCACAGAAGTTAGTTTTCTTCCACTGTTTGTGTCATGCCCGGTGGGTGATTGAGCCAGGTCTTCAGTCTTGGTAGCAAACACCTTTACCAGTTGAAGCCTTGTCTTCCATGACTTTTTTTTTTTTTTTTTTTCATTTTTTTGTTTCGAGACAGGGTTTCTCTGTGTAGTCCTGGCTGTCTTGGAACTCACTCTGTAGACCAGGATGGCCTCGAACTCAGAAATCCGCCTGCCTCTGCCTCCCAAATGCTGGGATTAAAGGCGTGCACTACCACTGCCGCTCACCCTGACTTTTTTTTTTTTTTTAAATATTTATTTCATGTTTATATGAGTACACTGTTGCTGTCTTCAGATACACCAGAAGAGGGCATTAGATCCAATTACAGATGGTTGTGAGCCACCATGTGGTTGCTGGGAATTGAACTCATGACCTTTGGTAGAGCAGCCAGTGCTCTTAACCGCTGAGCCATCTCTCCAGCCCCTCGCCCTGACTTTTAATGTTAATTATCTTTGTTACATGCATTTTCGAGACATGGTCTTATGTAGCCCATGCTGGGAATGGATTTCGACCCCTGATCCTCCTGCCTCTACTTTCCAAGTGCCGGGGTGCCAGGAGGGTGCCAGGAAGTTATGCTCATCTGGGAAATCCTTCCTTACCATAGAAATCCCTGTTTTCCCAGCTCTTGGAGGTGAGAGGTGAGGGCCTGGAGACCTTTGGGGCTCACGGAAAGATACTTGAAACATCTTTGGAGGGACAACTTGTACGAGCCCCACAAATGGTTTGCATACCTGTTAGCCCAGAACTAGCAAGATGGAGGAAGCAAGGCTCTGGAGTTCTAAGTCATCTTCAGCTACAGAGCTAGTTGAAGGCTAGCCTGGGCTATGTGAGACTCTTTTCAAAAACAAACACAGTTAAACAAAAACTGGAAGTCTTTCTGCTAAGGACCTCCAAAAACCAACGTCCCTCATATGGCCTCTGATGCCTTACTTGTCCCAGTCCAGGTGCCTTCCCCTGCCTTCCCCTCTAAGCCTTCTCTATACCTTGTGTGTCCTTGGCGTCCCCAGCTGAAAGTGCCTCTGTCCCAGCCCCCACGTGGCCACTGGTCACTTCTAACCTCATGACTTGTGGTTGTACCTGGAATTGTCCTCTATGTTCATTATTTTCTTCTCCGTTGTTTTCTAGATCAGGATTTGCTTTCCCGGAGATGGCCAATGCTGGAGGGAAGGGTGTGCCTTGCACGCAGTTGGGCCCCCTAACTCTGGTTTCTCTATCCACTAGTTAATACACAGATGCCCAGCGCCCGCCAAAGTGTCCGCCAAGAATGGTTAGAACGGAGCAGGCCGCTGGGGTGGAGGGGGCAGGGAAGCCCTGCACGCCTGGACAGCTTGCTGATGGCGGTGTGGGGGTGGGGAAACCAAGCAGGAAAAGAAGCCCTGCGTATGGGTAGCATAAGAGACCACCGGTAGTGTTCTGTTACTCAATGAGCTCAGACCAGACATGGGCGCAGGGTCTCTGGTGGGGAGGCACCCCTCAAATTCCCCTAGGGTATATGAATATAGATTCAGGGCTGCTTAGATTAAGAGGTCAAAGTTTGTCCTCCTGAGAAGGAATAGGCATGTAGTGGGGTCAGAAGTCTCTCGGGGTGGGGTGGGGGGGTCCCTTTCTCCTCTCCCCGTAATGCTATGAGGTTTACAGGGTAGGGAACCTAGGCCTTCTTGGTAAAGTGAGCACAGCCAGCAGGGAAAGTCCGTGGCCCGTTGGGCGGAGCCGGGGGTGGGGTAGATCCTCAGTCCTGAGGACGCCCCACTCGCTTTCTCGCTTCCCGCCACAGCGCCAGCCAATCAGGACTCAAGAGCCCTCCCCACCCAATTGGGGTAGAAGTCTCCCGCAGCAGCCTGTGCACACTAATAAAAACGCCCTGAGTTTTCGCGGGGGAAAAAAAGTCCTAGCAGCTGGAAGGAACCCGCGCTCTAGTGCTCACTTGGGTCTTCCGCCACTCACGCGGCTCCCTTCTGGGTCACCCAGTCGCAGAGCCCTAACCTAGAGCCAGGCGCTCCAAGGGAGAGGAGAGTGCGGATCGCCGCCGGGAGAGAGGTGAGTGGAAGAGCACGCTCTATGCACACAGTGGCACGCGGGGCACAACGTAAAACTAAAAGGAACCCTTCTCACGCATGGCTGCGGGGGCTTGCTTCAGGGGATCCGATGGATGTCTTCTACGTTAGCCCTCTTACTGGTCAGGCGCACTACGTTGACGGCCCGGGTTAGGGGGCAGCTTTGCAAAACTTTCCCGCGCGTGGGGAGAGATCTGCAGAGAGTCATTGCCCACGCGTGGGTTCCACACCTCGTGTAAGAGGAATCCGAGTTGTGTCCTCCACGCTGAGCCTCCCTCTCGGGCCCTGCGCACACGGTTACACCCGAAAACTTGGCAGAAGTTTCCCGCGCGTGGCTCGGGGCATTGCAGAGCCACTGCGCATGCGTGCCTCTGCATTCGTTGAGGAGCAACTTGAGGGGCATCCTCCACGCTGCACCTGTTTTTTTACCCTCCCGGGTGCCGGTAAAGTTCGCGGGAAACGCGTGGGGTCCGGCGGGGAAGTGCACGCGGCTCCACGCCTAGAGGCGGACGCTCCCCGTGATTCAATTGTCGCGCTCGAGTCGGGTTTCGCGCGCCCAGGCGTCTCCGAGTACATCTCGGCCAATCGCATGCGAGGAGGGCGGGGCACGTAGCCGGGAGGAGCCAATCAGCAGCGGGCTCTCCGGGAAGGGCGGAACTTAAACGGCGGGGCTCTAGGAGTCTGGCCCGGGCCGCAGCGGCGGATGTGGGCGTGGGCTCTGTGCCTCCCGGGTCTTTAAAGCGCCTTCCCGAGAGGCCAGGATCTGTGTCCCGGGGGAAGTTAGGGCTGCCAGCTGTGGGAGAGGCTCAAGGTGAGCTGGTGGCCACGAGCGCGCGGGAACGGGTGGCCCGTCCGGGACCGCCGGTTGCCATGGCCACGGCGCGGGGTGTGTGTGGGGTCTTGCTCTAAGCACGCGCGCGGGAGGCACGGGTCCGGAACTCTGGGGGAGTCCTGAGTGGTGTGTGTGTGCGCGCGGGGGGGGGGTTTCCCTGCCTTCTGTGACCGAGCTCCCCCTTCCGGGACTTGAGAGGTCCGCTTCGGAGTTGGCGAGTTCCCGTTACTGGGACTTAGACTACGTGTAATGAATGAATGAATGAATGAGTAGCTGCTGCCACTTTTCAGCACGACCAGGGCCTTTCTCCCGCCATGGACATTTTTTCCCTCTTCCCCTCATTGGAAAAGTGGTGGATGGTCTTGGATCACCCAAGATGTTTTGGCAGTTCACACTCAAGTGTTCCACTCGCCGGTTATTAAAACATTAAGTGCCTAATTTATGCCACCTGGTCCTCCCAAGGTCGGGGGGGGGGTCTAGCTACCTATGTAGGAGGCCAGGACTACAGGAGTTGATCGTGGGAGTTGCTTCCTTTGCTCAATCCGATGTAACGAAAGCTGCTGGGGCGAGGGTACACCACTTCCCCTCCTCCTTCCTGGCAGCCCCCACTGACTGGGGGGGGTCTCCCTCTGTCTGTCTCTCTCCAGTACATCGTCATCATGTGGATCCAGGTTCGAACTATGGATGGGAAGGAGACCCACACCGTAAACTCTCTGTCCAGGTTGACCAAAGTGCAGGAGCTGAGGAAAAAGATTGAGGAAGTGTTTCACGTGGAACCCCAACTGCAGAGACTCTTTTACAGGGGCAAACAGGTAAGGGGGCCACTGGCGCTTTTCCATTCATCCACCCTCTGAGCTTTGTTCCAAGCACCTTGCCTCTCAAAGCCACCAAGCAAGAACCTCTCCCCCCGCCCCCCAGTCGCCTGTCCATCCCGGTCCCGGAAGGAGATGCCTCAAATGCTGGGAGGAGGAGGGGGCGAACAAAGGCAGGCCTCCTCAGCAGCTGGCCAGCTGGCCTCGTGCTTTGAAGCCTGGTACTTTTTATTATCTTTTAAACTCTCTTCTAAACATTATCTTTCTTGAGAAAGTTTGAAGTGGCCATAGAGGGCCCCAAGGTGGTTTCTGCTAAGAATGTGTTTTAACAGTCTTCACGTGTTGGCAGTAAGAGGGGACCAGGTTTTTCTTTTGAGATCCATCCTGATTGCCTGCAGCTTGCTCCCATAAGACGGCAAAAAAAAAAAAACCCCATCCAACTTCACTCAAAGAGCGTTGATTTGTCTAGGCTTGTGGGGAAAACAGGGCCAGTGCCCCTTCTTGGTGGCTAATCCCGTGTTACACCTCTCCAGCCATCTTTGCAGCCCAGCTGCCTGCACTTGGGGCATCTTATCCTCGTCATCTAGCTGGGCTGCCTTTTGTTGGTGTCTAGAGGTCCTGAGAGTTGCATGTGCTAGCATTGGGGTCTCTGGGGTGTGACAAGTGCCTGCAAGGCCCATTTGGCGCCTAGTGTACTGCTGCCAGTCGAGAAGGGGCCAAAGTCGATTTGCCAGGTTTTCGTGTCCTGCACTCACCTTTGTGGTTGGGCAGGGCACTGCTGCCCTCTGGTGTCCAGGTCCAAGGGTTTGGTTTTGGACCCCCTCCCTGACCCCTCCTGGGGCTGTTACTGCCCCTCTCCTGGATGAGAGTGGGGGTATTGGTGCAGCTGGGTGGTGTGTGGACGCTGTGTTCAGTTGCCTGCTGGAGACTCATTTCTTTTCATGCCCAGTGTATTTCCTGGGAACTGTGTGTATAGTGTGGGTCAAGTTCACAGAAGAAGAGGTATAAATGTTAGTGACCATACCCACTGCAGAGATTCAGCCTTTAACTCCCGGCTTTCCACTGGCTGCCTATGTCTTTTTTTTTTTTTTTTTTTGGTTTTTCGAGACAGGGTTTCTCTGTATAGCCCTGGCTGTCCTGGAACTCACTTTGTAGACCAGGCTGGCCTCGAACTCAGAAATCTGCCTGCCTCTGCCTTCCAGGTGCTGGCATTAAAGGCGTGTGCCACCACACCCAGCTTTGCCTATGTCTTCTATCAAGTCACTGGGCTCACACTCTTCTGGGACCATCAAAGGTGGAAATGCATGTCCAGGTTCTCCCTGAACAGTGGTGGTGTTTCATTGAGAGGCAGGGTTTCATGTAGCCCAGGCTGGCCTTGAACTTAGATCTGCCTGCCTCTCTGCCTAAAGGAATGAGCAGTGTGCCCAGCTTCATAGTTTAACCTGCAGCACATGTTACGACTGGTCCCTTTCCCTACCCCTCTCCATACTGTACCTCTGTTGGCTTTGTCAGGGGTTAGGGGCTGGCTTCTGGTCTCTTCCCCAGCTGCTGGGCTACCAGGATACTGCAGGTCAGTCATGGGGAGGGAGCAAGGGGCTGGAAGGTACGGGACAAGCAGAGAGCTAGGGGAAGCCTGCTTCTGTGGTGGTTGATAGCAACAGAAACCCGTGCAAGTAGGCCATTCTTCCAGAAAGTTTTAGATGGTTCGTGGTTGGCTTTCTCCTTTTCTCTTGCGGCCCAGACGCCTCCGTCGTCCATTGAGACTTCAGAACTGAAAGGAGCTAGCTGGTGTCTGGAGTTGGTGTGCTGGCCCCTCCTTGTCTGTGAGCAGGGTGGCGGGTGTGTGGGAGAGGACTCTGAGCAGCATCCCTGCCAGGGCAGGTGTGAGATGTGTCTGGCAGACCCCTGTTATCTTAAGACTGCCTGTGAAAAGAGCCGTAGTCTTCAATGTGCTCAGTATGCTCAGGCTTTCTTGTTGCTAAGCTCCTTGCCCTCCTGGTCAGGGGCAGCTTACTTAACCTTTCTCGTTCCAAATGACAAGCATGGCTGAATGGTGGCTGTTGCGCACATGGTGACGTGTTATGAGTTGAGCAGGACCTGGCTTGGTGGTGTCACCAGATATCAGCCCAGGGTTGATGTACACTCAGGGTGTTCGGTTTCTATGCCAGGATTCCCTGCTGTTAAGGCAGTCTCTAGAAATCACTCAGGAGCTCCTTGGAATGCTTCCTCTCAACTTTTCCTTAGCTGGACTCGGTGATGATTGACATGAGCCATGCTGATGGAATTGGTTAAATGCTTATCTGGCATGCTTGAGTACCCTGGAAACCATACCTTTCATTCCAGCACTGGGTCTGTCTCCTCTACCTGTGGAGTTCAGGGTTAGCCTGGGCTACAGGTAACCTTGTCACCCTCCCCCCTACCTACCCAAAGATTTATTTATTATATGTAAGTACACTGTAGCTGTCTTCAGACACTCCAGAAGAGGGTGCCAGATCTCATTACGGATGGTTGTGAGCCACCATGTGGATGCTGGGATTTGAACTTACCACCTTCGGAAGAGCAGTCAGGTGCTCTTACCCGCTGAGCCATCTCACCAGCCCGTTGATTTTTTTTTTTTAAACTTCCTTGTTACAGTGTGTGCGTGCACCTCCGTGTGTATGTTGAACGTTGGTGCTTCCTTCCACTGTGGACTCACAGGGCAAGAGCTCTTACCGGCTGAACCATCTCACCAGCTTTTACTATCTAGATAAAGGTCCCATGTAGCCCAAGCTGTAGTCATTCTCTGTGTAGCCAAGGATAACCCTGAGCTTGTTTTTCCTTGAGATGGAATGGCAGATTTGTGTAGTGTTGGGGATGGAGATGGAGCCCAGGGTCTTATGCACACTAGTGTGTACACAGCCCCTGCCTGGGGTTTTAGTCTCAGTCTTAGAAGTTAGGAGTTGAGACTGAGTCCTGGATTTAGCTGTTGCTGGACTCAGCTGTTGTTGAAGTCATTGAGTGGGAGTTGAGCATTTAGGTTCTTAGACTGTCCTGTCCTCTTGTGATAGATGGTCCCAGGGGTGACCAGAGCTTGGGCTCACATGGTTTCCTGAATTTCCTAGCCAGCCATTTGGCAAGTGGGATGTAGGTGGGGGGTACTACATCCACCCCTAGTCCTAGTCACGTGCCATTGCAGGCTTCCACCTGCCTTCCCGGGGGCCCTTCCGGGGTAGTTCCAGAAGCAGCAGCCAGAAGCCGTCCAACCGGCCTTGTGAGTTAGGAGCTGTAGTTAGAACTGCTGGCTGAGTCTGCCTAGAGCCTGTTCCAGCCGCATCCTGCCCTGCATGTTGAGGGAGGGCTTCCCTAAGCATCCCAGGCTGTGACCATGGCTGGACAGCTTGGTGGGCTCCTTGGGGGACAGGGGGGCTTTTGTGGTTTGATTGCCTACCCTTCTGGCCCTACCTCTAAGTGGTGCAGCACTGACGACCAGTCCTTGGTTGGGTTCAGTAGCTACCACATTTTGCTTTGTATTTGAGAACTTTGGGCACTTGTGTGTCTGTGTATGTCATATGCATAGGCATTGTATGTATATGGCTGTCCCATGTCGTCCTTAGTTGCCTTCTTAGCTGTGCTTCTGTTTACGACTGAATAATGTTTTACTGTGTGGATGGCACACAACGGTGTTTGTTCATCTGCAGAAAGACTTGGTTTTACTGTGGTCACTGCCTCATGTGTTTTCTCTCCAGTCCCCCCTTCCATCTTGGGATCCCCAAGTCTGGCCTATGGTACAGAGTCTCTGTGTTGGGTGACAGGTGTTGTGGAATGTGGGTCCTGGCCTCCAATGTAAGCGTGCATCAGAGCTGTCATGGACTGCTGACTACCATGTCTCCCAAGCTCTTCCCACATGCAAAGTTCCTGAAGAGAACCAGTCTCATTCCTGAAGAGTCTTGTTCCCTCAGATGGATTGCCATCCTCCCTTCCCCCAGTCCTACTTCCACACCAGGACTCTTCTTCCTGAAGCCCCAGTCCCCCACATTGGTCCTCAGGCTTGGTCAGGTCTGTTCTCGGTTACCATAGGTTATGTGGGCCTGAAAAACCTTTCTTTCATATGCCCTCCCAATTAGTTTCCAGGGGTGGGGGGTGTCATTCACTGTAACCCTAAAACCCCTGTAGGTACTGATAGTGCTCTATGCATGGCTGCTCAGGAGCAGCTGTGAGAGCCCAGGCCTGGGACAGAGCTTTGGCTGGCCTGCCTCTGTAGTCCCATCTACCCCTTCCCCATGCCAGGCCTTTGAGGGAGACGGTCTGTTATGGATTTCCCCACAGATGGAGGATGGCCACACACTCTTCGATTATGATGTGCGCCTCAATGACACAATCCAGCTGCTTGTGCGCCAGAGTCTGGCACTACCTCTCAGTACAAAAGAACGGGACTCAGAGCTCTCAGACTCGGACTCTGGCTATGGTGTGGGTCACAGTGAATCAGACAAGTCGTCCACGCATGGTGAAGGGGCAGCTGAAGCGGATGACAAGACTGTGTGGGAGGACACGGACCTGGGGCTGTACAAGGTGAGGTTCCCTGGAGCTGTGTGACGGGGGCGCTCTGAGTTTGCTCCCAACCCTGGCAGTGCCTGCCCATCTCTGTACTGACAACCGCATAGGGTCTCTTGGGACTGACCCCTTGGTGACTGCACTACCTGCAGGTGTTCCCTCTACAGTTGAAACTTCTGTACGTTTGACAAACTGGAGGTTGAACCTCCCTGAGAAACCTGTCTGATGTGGTTGAAGCTGAAGAGTGAGTGCCCCATGAGAGAGAGCCATGTCTGCCCTCTGTGACCACATCACTTATTATTTTTTTAAAGATTATTTATTGTTATATGTGAGTACACTGTAACTGTCTTGAGACACATCAGAAGAGGGCGTCAGACCCCATTACAGATGGTTGTAAGCCACCATGTGGTTGCTGGGAATTGAACTTAGGACCTCTGGAAGAGCAGCCAGTGCTCTTAACTGCTGAGCCATCTCTCCAGCCCCTCCCCCCCTTCTTTTTCTTTTTCTTTTTTTTTTTTTTTTTTTTTTTAAGACAGGGTTTCTCTGTGTAGTCCTGGCTGTCCTGGAACTCACTCTGTAGACCAAGCTGGCCTCAAACTCAGAAATCTGCCTGCCTCTGCCTCCCCAGTGCTGGGATTAAAGGTGTGTGCCACCACCCCGAGCTGACCACATCACTCTTGATCTGTGCGTTGTATCTGTGCTTTGTGGCAGTATAGGTTCTTACCCAAGGATCTCGGGTTACATGGGAGCTTCCACTCCGGAGTGTGTGGAAGCCTAGGATGTGGCTCGGCAACTGGACCTCGTGCCACATGTGGTCACTACTGATTTGCTGTCAGTAAACTCTATGGAGATAGTCACAGCCATCAGAGCAGAGGTCTCCTGCAGAAGGTGTTTGTTGAGCTGTTTGTACAGAATAAATAGTCCAGTCCCCGAGCTTTGCTCCAGATAGGGCATGGTGGCTCACACCCAACATCCCCTTACTCTGGAGGCTGAGGCAGCATGCTTGAGTGTGTGAGGCCAACCTGAGCTACAGAGTGAGACTTGGAGGCATAGCTGGGTACAGGCACGCTTGCCTGGCATATGTGCCCCTGGATTTGATCACCAGGACTACCTAAGCCAAGTGAAACCTGTGCTGCCCACAGCCCGTTGACCCTGCGTCTGCTCTGCTGCTGGGTCCCCTGAGCCGCCTTGCTTCCCGTAGGTTAACGAGTACGTGGACGTGCGTGACAATATCTTCGGTGCATGGTTTGAGGCCCAGGTGGTCCAGGTGCAGAAGAAAGCCCCATCTGAGGAAGAGCCCTGTAGCTCCAGTGCTGTTAATACCTCGGAGGATGACATCATGTACCACGTCAAGTATGATGAGTGAGTGCTATCAGTCTCTCCAGCCCTGTCCTCCCCAAAAAACTGCTGCTGGGAATCTGGGAGGCTGCCCTTGTCCCATCCTCATTGCCCTGTTTAGACAAAGGGCCCTTCCTTCTTCCCTAGGCTTCCTAGTACTAGGAGCCCAGCTGTGGGCTGCCCCGCCTTGATCTGTTCCCGTTCAGTTTGTGTGTGTGGAGCTCTCTTGAGTGTCCTCGGTCTTAGCTTTCACAGAGTTCCCATAGGTGCAGGAGGCCCCTGCCCTTATAGCTTTGCTGAACTCTACGTCCCTCTCTTGATCATATGCTGGGGTTTTGGCCTCAGCTCTTTATTGTCCATGGCCTAGATGGCCTGGATGGCTCACCTGCCTGCCTACGATGGTTCCCTCAATATAGAAGTAGATGGTACAGATCCCAGTAGCATATATCGACATATTAGAGATTTCCATGTTCCAGCTTTGGGATCACATGTGGCCCCCTGCTTATTGTCAGTAAAGCTTTATTTAAAGAGTCATTTTGTGTGGAAGTGCTTGGCATGCTGAGCAGAGTCCCGTGATGGACCTGAAGTGAGCGAGTACTCTGGAGTGGTCAGCTCTGCTGTCTGCCTTCACACATGGATGTGGAGAAACAGTTCACGTTGTCTTTGAACAATTTCCTAAAGTCTGGTTCCCACGGCCAACTGTTCTAGGCTGCTCTGACACCATAGTGTTTGCTATTGTCTGTGCGACGTACATACTGCTTCTGTTTGTCAGTTCTCTCAGGAGAACCAAAGCTGTCCTTACTCCCATTGGGTGCACTGAGCTACCAAAGCCTTCCTTTCAAGTTGCTGTCTCCCTTGGTGCTGGGAAGGGGAAAGGGTCACTTTGGGAAGCCACATTCCACATACGTGGACCACGAGCATAGACATTGTGGTCCCCTAGAACATGGCTCCTCATGCTATCACATCTCTGGCCCTATAAAGGAACTGCATGTGTTAGCCTGGTAGATCTGATGTTGGGCCTTTGCTTGCAGCTACCCAGAGCATGGAGTGGACATTGTCAAAGCCAAGAATATCCGAGGTCGTGCTCTCACTGTGATCCCGTGGGAGAACCTGGAGGTGGGTCAGGTGGTCATGGCCAACTATAACGTGGACTACCCCAGGAAACGCGGCTTCTGGTATGATGTTGAGATCTGTAGGAAGCACCAAACCAGGACGGCACGTGAGCTATACGGCAACGTCAGGCTCTTGTGAGTGACCTGCTTGGACAGGGACCCTGATAGCCTCTCTCCTCCCACTGAGCCCTCTTTGGCCTAGTCTCGCTTCAAGGCCTCCAGATTTGGCTTTCTGGATGCTTCTGTTTGTCCATGTTGTCCCCATGCTGTGGGAGGGTGTGGGCTTGAGTGGTTCTAAGAGGCCTGCCAGCCTTGTATATGCACAGCAGGCCAAGGGCAGTTGCCTCCTTTGGAGGGTACCAGATCTTGCTGTCTTGCCCAGGGTGTCTTCAAACGCCTGTTTCAGTGGGTGGTAAGGGTACTTGCTGTGCAAACATAAGGACCCAACTTCAAATCCCCAATACCCACTTAAAAGCCAAATGCAGAAGCTTGTACTGCTCTAGGGACATGGGAGGCAGAGGCGCAGAATTCCTGGATGTCCAGGGGCAGCAATCCTGGCAGATGTAGGCAGAAATTGAGGCTAGACTGCTGAAGGGTGCCCCTAACCTGTCTGTAGCACAGGACTGCCCAGATTGTTTTATCCACACATGTAGAAACCAAAGGGAAAGAATCAACCTGGGTGAAGCCCAGGCTCAGCCCCATAGTGTGCTAAGGTTTTGGGATGTTCTGCAGGAATGATTCTCAGCTCAACAACTGTCGGATCAAATTTGTGGATGAAGTCTTTATGATTGAGCTCCCTAACGAGAGGAGCCCCTTGATCGCTAGCCCCTCGCAACGTGAGTTTTGGTCGGGCCCTGAGTGCACCTGGGTGGGGGTGGCAATCCCAGGTGGCATTGTAGCCTGCCGCAGCCCCTCCTCCCCTCCGGAACACAGGGGAGAGCGGCCCATCCTGCCGGTTCTGCAAGGATGATGAAAACAAACCATGTCGCAAGTGCGCTTGCCACGTGTGTGGTGGTCGGGAGGCGCCTGAGAAACAACTGTTATGTGATGAGTGTGACATGGCCTTCCACCTGTACTGCCTGAAGCCACCGCTCACCTCTGTCCCTCCTGAGCCGGAGTGGTGAGTGTCATACCTCTGGGGTCAACTAGCATG
>LR754232.1:0-33979 GCA_902729485.2 Mus minutoides
AGTACCATACCCTAAAAATCAGGTATGTCAGGAAAAAGATCATAACTCAAAGTCCTAAGATTAGGACTATCTACTAGTAGAAGTGGGGAATGAAAGAAAATAATATACGAGGCCTATGGTTTAAACAGCAGAAAACCTGAGGCAGGTACAGGCGAGTAAACAAAGTTGTTGACCGGTTATAGAGATAAAAAGGTATGCAGAGAGAGTGATGGGCCATTTGGCCTGGCCTCCACTGACACAAGAAAACCCCCTGCGGGATAGCTGCTACCTGGGGACTCTTGCTGGTGTTTGAACTAGCCGATAGTGTGAAACTGCGCCAATTTCCCCCCCCACCCCATTGTTATAAAAGCTCCTGATTTTCGAGCCACGAGGTCGATCCCCCTGTCCCCTGCGTGGGATATGGGTCGTCCCGGAGCTCCAATTAAAAATCCTCATGCTTTTTTGCATCAAGATAGGTCTCGTGATTCATGGGGTGCATGAACAGCCCGTGTTTGAAATAGGAGTATTTCTGGTTGGATCTTACAGATCCACTAGAGACTGTAGGACTGCCAGATTTTTCTGCTGCAGAGCTAGGGATGAGGCTGGGGATTGGATCTGGAGGGGAGGCATGGGAAAGGTGAAGATCTACTGTTAGCCTACCTGCTTCCATGAAAGAAGTCCCTGTGGGTTTCAGTGGAGTGCTTGCTGGAGTTAGAGGCTGAGATAAAGCTCAGAGCTGGGAGGAGGGTTGTAGGAGGACATTATCTGCAGGGGGTGATGTTAGCAGTTTTTTTTTTTTTCTCTAGGCTCCGCCTAACAGTTACCTAGCAACAGCTAGCTGTAAGGCCTATTCAGATTCTCTCTCTCTCTCTCTCTCTCTCTCTCTCTCTCTCTCTCTCTCTCTCTCTCTCTCTTTCTCTCTCTCTCTCCCCTCCCCCTCTGTCCTTCTCCCTCCTCTGCCTCTACTAGGGCCTGAGATGTATATTTTGCATACCAAAGCAGACCTGGCTTCCAGGTTCTCTCAGCATCCCTCAGTCCCTACCTGGCATACCCTGTCCCCAAACCTAACCTTTCCTGCCCAGGTGCGTAGCGCCCCTTCCTCCAGAGGCTCCTCCCTATAAATCCAGATATTTTGGTTTCTCCCTTTCTTCTCTTCTATCTCTGCATGCATGCCCCGTTCTCTCTCACTCCTTACTCCCCATATCCTTTCCCCAAGGCGACTTCCCAGGCCTCGCCTAGGTCCTTGGGGATAGTAAACTTCCCCACCCATAAACCTGCCTTTAAAATAATCTAATCTGTCTTGAATTGGCTCATTTCAACAGCAAAAGAGAAATAACCTATCATCTACCTCCTCCCCCAGGTCCCAAATAAACTCCCTTTTATATTAGGCTTAATTGTTCAGGGGACACCGTGGCAGGACCTGCTAAAGGAACCCTCACGTTGCCATTTTATAAGACACAAGAGGTGAGACTTGAGGATTTGGTTTGGAGGAGCAGAAGGAAAAGTGAGGATCTGCAGTTTCCCTATCTAGTTCCCTGACAGGAGTGGCCTATGAATTAGCAGGCAGTGCCTGCTGCAGTCTGGAGGTGCTGTGGAAAAGCAAAAGTGGACAGGAGGTCAGGAGGGGAAGATCTGTGTAGTGCACTGGGGGCAGGGATAAAGGGGGGCCTCAGCAGGTGGTCTCTGCAAAGCCCAGGATGGGCCTGGGGGATGGGTTCAGAAGATCTGGAGTTAGCCTACCTGTTTCCCTGACCACAATGAACCCTTTCATTTTCAAAACCAGATTATTTCTAGTGGATTTTCTATTCTGACTGTGTAGAACCTCTGTTGTGCTCCTGGCAAATATCCATGAGCAATATAGGTCTTTGTTTTAAAGTCTGATTTTATTCATATATACGATGGATAAGAAGTCCTAGGAATTTTGAGGCATTTCATCCCTTTCCTGGACTAATACATTGCAAAGACTCAGCAACACCGCCCTAGAAGATGAACAACAGTGAGAGAATGTCCTCTGGGATGAGAATGCACAGGGTGAGTGAGGCTATACCAGGATGCAGGACTCAGTGTTTCATGATAAGTTCACATTGGCTAGGTACAAAAGGAGGACTTTCTATTCACAGGGTTTCCCCACTTACAGGTAGGAATATTGGGCTGTTAGTGGAACGTAGTGATACAGCAAATAGTCAACATGTATGAGGCCCAGGGGTCAACTCCCAGCACTCAAATGGATATAATCTCCACTATCTGGTATCTGGTGAGGGCTTCCTCTGACTGTACCATGCAAGCTGTGAATGAACATGGATAGTGAAAGACTTTGAAGTTTAACCTATGATGAAGTGAAAAGAATTTGTGATCATCCTTGAAGGATTAAAGTTCATCAATTGTGTCTTAATAATTAATACATTAACTGACTGCTTCCCCGGCATAATGAGGAACTGCTAACAAGTAGTAGAACCTCCTATACCTTTGAGAAATCATTATAAGCACACATCTTTCTACCGGTACACACAAAAGGCTACCCATATATCTGACCTGAAGATTCGGTCATATTAATCAAGTGCTGCCCTCAAGGCAGCAAAGCTATTGGTTGAACCTTAATCACTCATCTGAACACACTTGGTAGATAGTGCTTTTTTACCCTTAAATGCAGGTAAATCATTTAGATGTGGTTAAAATATGTATTTTTATTTAGGAGTTTTGGAGTGAGGCTTAAGAAGCTGTATTTCGAATACACTCTTGAATGATGTCAATGCTTCTGATATGTGAGCCACACTAGGACCCATAAGCCTGTCTACTAGTTCTCAGCATTAAATTCACATCACAACTATTGGAGAAACTGTTTCAAAAAACGATGCCTAGACTCCATCTGTTTAATATCCCAGGTGTGTCGTGAGCATTGGGGTTAAAAAAGACTTCCCCAGATAACTATGCTAAGCAGCAAATGTTGAGGACTACTATAGTTTTATATAAATATAAAGGTAATTGACCAATGGTATCTCTCAATGCCAAATAGGCAGAGTTGACAGGGGATATAAAATTGTGTTGATGAGATGACTTTTGAAAATGAAAGGACAATCACTTCTGATTGAAACAGAATACTTAATAAATTTTAATGAAAATTACCAAGGCATACTAATAATGTTTCATATTGTAATAGTAAATAACACAAGATTTTCTGTAATAGTTCTATTAGGAATTGTGAGTTTTCCAAAAATTAGTATATTACTTTAGCAGAGACTTTTTGATATAGAAAAATGATCTGCATATATTTGAAAATTTTAATAATCCCAACATATAGAGAATCAACAATTTTGTATATTTTCTTCTAGAACATTTATATAGACAGTTTTCAAATTTTTTGAATTATGACTAGTTGTATTTTTTTTTCTTAAAAATATCTCAAGGTATAATTTTGAAAGGCAGCTATGTTCACCACTGTACTACTAACACCTCACCATGAGGACTGATTTTGTCATATGCCACTACTTTTATTTAGCTATAAAAATAATTTAATTCTTTGAATTTTTAATAAGTCACTGTGGAACATAATGTCCAATGCCATTTATTGACAGAGTGATCCTTCACAGTACAAGTCACAAAAGATAAAGTATTTTTAAATATTTTCTACACTGCCAATCTTTTTCAATTACAAAAGTAGATTCATGGTAAAGCCTCAGTATGAAAACTGAGTGAATCTATAAATGTGTTATAATAAAAACATTTTTGTTAGTGATAGTGGCTTGGGTTTTACTTTCCATTTGTACAAAGAAGGTTTAGAGTGAAAACACACAGCCATTCCATGTCTTTCTTGGTTACTCAAACATCTATTTGCTAGTTCAGATGTGACCAAATGCCAAAAAGATACATAGAAACTTCTCAAGACCTGACAAATACTTAAAATAGCTATGCCACACTATGGAAATAGTTTTTTGAAGAGTTTGGTCAGCCTTGCTCTAAGTTGTCTGAAGGAGTCTTTATTATTAACAATAATTGAATAGTAACTCTCATTATTTGGTTTGATGGCCTAGAGACATCTTTTTCAAATTTTCCCAGGACACCAGTTGGTGGCTTTATGGTTTCATTAAAACTCCCTTAATACTTTATGCGCATAAAGCAATTAGTGCTAAGATTATTAAAATGGCATTATTGTTCACTTACTATTGTCTTTAGTTGGATAATTTGAAAATTATACATTATCAGATATTCTGTATGCTCTCACTCTAGAGATTGCTGTAATCCTATATTTCATGCTTTTTATTTACATTAACATATAAAATTGCAGCTATATTCATTTTAGATATTGATAACCTATATTATACTGTTCTTAACTTTTTCAAGGAATGTTTCTATCAATGTAGGATTTTTAGATCAATTTATAATGATACATGTTGCTCCAAGTCATTCACTCATACTGTGTATATATATTATACTAATGTTATTATATATAAATTATGATGCTCCAATATACTTACTTTACATTGATAAATATTATGAATGTGTTAGTTATTCTCCTACTGAATGGACTCAATTTTTACATATGAAAATTCTTTAGGTACTGTGTTAATCAGCTTTGCAATTGAGAAAATAAATTTAAACTAAAGTTATATTTTTGGCTTAAGTCTTCAGAGGTTTTGACTTACAGATATTTTTTTTGCCTGTGGTAAGCATAACATCATGTTGGTAAAGTGATACTTCTCACCACATGGTAATAGCTGATCTGAGGAGAGAGAGGACAGACAGAGAGGAGAGAGGGGGAGAGTTTCTGCTGTCTTCAGATAGTCCATTAAATTATTAATTCACAAACAGATTAATACATTGATGAGGACAATCACTCACAATCCATTTATCTTCCAAATTTCCCTCTTTTTAACATTTGCTTAGGGACCAAGCTTTAAGCATATGAACATATGGGAAATACTTAAAATCTAAATTAGGATGTGGGGAGATAGTTCAGCAGATACATTGCTTGCTAGGTCATTGTAGGAAGCTGAGTTTAAAATCCCAGAACACATGTAAAATCTAATTGCTATAACTGAGTCTCTAGTATTGCTATACGGACACAGGAGGCAGGCAGGAGAGTGCCTGTAAGTTTATGGTCCAGCTAGCCTGGCATATGGGAAGAGAAACAGGAAAAAGACACTGCCTCAAAGAAGCTAGAAAGTGGGGACCAAGACTTGAGGTTGTCCTCTGACCTACACACACACACACACACACACACACACACACACACACACACACAAACATGTACAAACCTATATACACATAGCACATATACAATTTTTTTAAAAAAATTTCAAATAGTGAAAGGTCAGAAAGTTTGGGTCATAGGATAAGTACACCATTTTCCTAGAGGTTGCCCAATGCTAACCAAAATGAACAATTAACAATAACAGAGTGGTTGAATTACTTTACAATTTGTGTAAATCTCATTGATGTAAAGCAGTACCTGATAGTTGCTAAGGTAGCTATTAAAAACACAGATTAATTCATTGCTTCTTTCTGCCTTTTTGCTGGTTTTGACTGCATGTTTTATATTGATTTATAGTAAGTTTTAATATAGTTTGTTAACTAACCTTGGTGGTTTTATGTGTTGTAATAATCTCAGTCTTGCCTTGGTGTTTCCAAGGTGTCTTTTGATATGCAAATCTTTGAATATTTTTGTAGTTAAACTTAGCAGTCTTCTCCATCATGCTCCATCCTTTAGCATCTTTAGTCCTTTAAGAACCTCTTTTTGGTCTCAGATCACGAAGAGAATGAAAAAGAATAAGCACCTTCTAGTTGACTTCTAGACTTTGCAAATTCTATATTTACACATTTAGAAGTCAGAATGAACAAAATTATATCGACATATGGTATGAGGTATAGTATAAAATCACTGTTTCTGATGTTGCTAAGCAACTGTCAGATGCTACTTATTAAACTGGTCATCCTTTCTGTATGTATTTGCAACAGTACTTTATGAATAGCTCCTGTGTTTTCACCATGGGGCTCATTATATCCGGCCGTCTTGTCTTTTGTAAAAGTTGGATGACCCTTATGACTGGTACCTCTATCCATTACACCTTTAGAAGGTCATAGAATAATAGCATTCTATATCATTTATTCTTTATGTATTCCTGGAGTAGCTCTAAGAATATACACTCAATCCTTCCTGAACTACTTGGTAATTCTGACACACAAAACCAGGACAAATACTCCATTTATTAACATTTTCACTGCCTTTGATAAATGTTAGTTGGGATTTTGGGGGGAGATATTTAAATTTTCTGATATGTTATAACTGTTATTATTATTATTATTATTATTATTATTATTATTATTATTGGTATTTAACCATATTTTATAATTAAATTTATTTTAAACCAATGTTAATACAGAATATAGTCTGTTGGGGTCTAGAAATTGCCTCACAACTCACACGAATACCAATCTCAGTCAGACAGGGATAGTTTATTGAGCATATGCCCCAGGACTGGTCAACCAAGGCCATGCATTGTCCAGATTCTGGAACTGAACCATGACCCTGAGTTAAAATTCTATAGGGGTTTTAAGCCTCAAATCCACAAACATCTGTGCCAAGTTATTTTAGCAATCAGGATTAAGGGATAGAGGATTTCCTTAAGAACATGTCTTTGTTGTACATTTATCCTGTTCCCATTGGTTGGGGTATTCAACTGTGGCAGGAGACTTGTCTAAAATTCATGTTCTAACTTGTCTACTAGGATGGAACTTGTCTAACATTTATGTTTTAGCATGCTAACCAGAATGTCAGTTATCCACATACATGTCTCTTTCTGCCAAGTAGGCTGTCAATTTCCAGGTAGATCTTGGGAACTTAAACTTTAGTGGACTACAACTCAAAACGGAAGTCTTATTCCAAATAGTTTCTTATATTGATGCAGGTGTCTCTCTCATGTTGGGGTCCATCCCAGGGGCAGCTTATGCCATAAAAGCTTATACACAGGTGCAGGAAGTGCTGTTAGGTGGTTGGTCAGGGTCCAAGCTTATTATGGGTAACTATAAAGCAATTCTATTGACTTTTATTATGACTGGTTTCCAAGGGCATAGAACATAATAGAATATGTAGTCCATCTTGGCATTAGAAAGTTTCCTAGTAACAGCAGAAACATATGAGAAAGTTTCCTTGCCAAGAAACTGTTACCTAGACCTTAACATTTTACCTAAGCCTTAACATATAGTCAAATAAGTTTTCCTTTTTTGCACCAAAGGTAACAAATTCAAATCTTTTTAAATTTTATTTTATTTTTAACTTATTTTTTTACACTCCATATTCCATACCACAGCCCCTCATACACCCCTCCTCTGCTCCACATCCTATACCTCCTCTCCACCCTGTCTCCACGTGGATGCCCCCACCCCCCACCCCACCTGACCTCTAAACTCCCTGGGGCCTCCAGTCTCTTGAGGGTTAGGTGCATCATCTCTGAATGAACACGGACCTGAAAGTCCTCTACTGTATGTGTGTTGGGGGCCTCATATCAGCTGGTGTATGCTGCCTGTTTGATAGTCCAGTGTTTGAGAGATCTCAGGGGTCCAGGTTAATTGAGACTGCTGGTTCCCCCTACAGGATCACCCTCCTCCTCAGCTTCTTCTAGCCATTCCCTAATTCAACAACAGGGGTCAGCTGCTTCTGCCAATTGGTTGGGGGCAAGTATCTGCATCTGACTCTTTCAGCTGCTTGTTGGGTCTTTTGGAGGGCAGTTATGATAGATCCCTTTTTGTGAGCTCTCCATAGCTTCATTAATAGTGTCAGTCCTTGGGCTGACCTCCCCTTGAGCTAGATCCCACTTTAGGACTGTTGCCGGACCTTCTTTTCCTCAGGCTCCTCTCCATTTCCATCCCTGTAATTCTTTCAGACATGAACAATTATGGGTCAGAGATGTGACTATGGGATGGCAACCCCATCCCTCACCTGTTATCCTGTCTTCCTGCTGGAGGTGGGCTCTATAAGTTCCCTCTTCCTACTGTCTAGCATTTCATCTAAGGTTCCTCCCTTTGAATCCTGGGAATCTCTCACCTCTCAGGTCTCTGGTACATTTTAGGGGGTCCCCCCAACCTCCTATTTCCTCAGGTTGCCTGTTTCTATTATTTCTGCTGGCCCTCAGGGCTTCAGTCCTTTTCTCTCAGCCAATACCAGATCAGGTTTCCCTCTCCCTGCTACTTCACACCACCCAGTACACTTTCCCTCCCTCCCCACTTGTGATTGCTTTCTTCTTTCTCCCAAAAGGG
This sequence comes from Mus minutoides, assembly GCA_902729485.2. Lineage (NCBI taxonomy): Eukaryota > Metazoa > Chordata > Mammalia > Rodentia > Muridae > Mus > Mus minutoides. The sequence continues at coordinate 8,230 of LR754232.1, forward strand.
ACTGAGGCATCCTCATTTGGGCACTTCAGCTTGTTGAGCTTTGTGAGTTCTGTGGACTGTATCTTGGGTAGTCTGTACAGGATTTTTTGTTTTTGTTTTTGTTTTTGTTTTCCTTTTTGGCTAATATCCACTTATTAGTGAGTACATATCATGCATGTCCTTTTGGGTCTGAGTTACCTCACTCAGGATGATATTTTCTAGTTCTATCCATTTGCCTGAAAAACTCAAGATGTCCTTGTTCTTAATACCTGAGTAGTATTCCATTGTGTAAATGAACCACATTTTCTTTATCCATTCTTCTGTCGTGGGATATCTGGATTGTTTCCAGCTTCTGGCTATCACAAATAAGGCCATATGAACATAGTGGAACACATGCCCCTGTGGCATGTTGGGGTATCTTTTGGGTATATTCCCAAGAGTAGTATAGCTGGGTCTTCAGGTAGATCTATTTCCAATTTTCTGAGGAACCGAGCTTGTGTCTCTAGTTGCATATGTAGCAATGGTAGGAGAGGCCCTTAGTCTTGTGAAGATCATATGCCCCAGTACAGGGGAATGCCAAGGCCAGGAAGCAGGAGTGGGTGGGTTGGGGAGCAGGGCAGGGGGGAGGGCGGGTATAGGGGACTTTGGGGATAGCATTTGAAATATAAATGAAGAAAATATCTAATAAAAAATTGTTTTTGAAAAAAAAAAGAGTGGTTGTACCAGTTAACAAATTCAAATCTTTTACAAATTGGTTTGATCCATTACTATGTCTATTATTCTACTTTTTTGCATATCTTCTCTTTAACATGGAGTTCATGTTTGCAACTGTTTTTTCCCCTTAATATTCTACTTATCACCTCTCTGTTCAACTCCCCATTGATTGTATAAATCCCTTCTTAAGACCTTTAGTGTATGATGGTCTCACCAGTTAAAATTTTAAATAATCTTTCTGAAGTCCTCAGACTGTATACAACACAGTCTTTTGGTATAAGGATACCATTCTACAGTTTTCCTTATGTGGTAGGCTATGAGTTTCTGTTGCCTTTTTAGCACATACATGAATCCTTGTCCTCCTTACATACTTCCTCTGTGCTTTGTTCCCTCATTTCCATGAAGCACATAATGTGTAGTATATGCTTGAGAAAGAACACATAGGAAAACAAGTTTTGAAATTTGCATGAGAACATTTTCTTTTTTACTTAATCTTTTTATTAGATATTTTCTTTATTTACATTTCAAATGCTATCCCGAAAGTCCCCATACCCTCCCCCCGCCCTGCTCCCCTACCCACCCACTCCCAATTCTTGGCCCTGGCGTTCCCCTGTACTGGGGCATATACATTCCATTCCTATCCTTAGTTTATAACTGAACGGAATTCTAGCTTGGGCCTTATTTACCCTTAGCAATTTTGAACACTTTATTCCATTGCCTTTGACCTATGAGGTTGCAGTTAAAAGCATTAATGGCATTCTGATGCTGACCTTTTGAATATGAACATTTTATTCCTCACTCTAGAATTAGGGTACATCAAATGTCTGTTCCCAAGGTTCTGAAATTAGTAATAACACACCTTGCTGTAGGCTATTTGTGGTTTGGAAATAGATGTCCTTCAGTTATGGGACATATAGTTCATCATTCTTTGATAATCTCTTCCTCCATATTTTCATTATTATGCATGTTTACATATTAATTTGATGCATGTCTGTGCTTGTATTTGTGCTGTGTGTATGTCTCTGTGTGTACACATGCATGAGCATGTGTGTGTGTATGTGTGTGTGTGTGTGTGTGTGTGTGTGAGTGAGTGTAAGCCTATGTGTACAGAGGCTAGAAGAAGACAAGGGCATCCTCCTCTATTATTCTTCACTTTATTCCCTTGAGATAAAGTTTCTCACAGTACCTGGAACTTGACATTTCAATTGCACTAGCTGGCCAGTGAGCTCCTAGTGGTGAAGTTACAGGGATGCTCAACCATACCAGGCTTTTTTATCTGGGTGCTGGAGATTTGAACTTGGGTCCTTCTGTTTGCATTTCAAGTGCTCTTAACCACTGATCAATATCCTCAGATCTTAATTGGATGTTAATTGGTCCCTTCATTTTCTTATCTTCCAATTTCATAAATAAAATATTCTCTTTTCTCGGAGAATTTTAATGAAATTCTCTTCACTAAAATTTTTTTGGCCTTACAGCCTTGTTTTATTTTCTGCCCATCACTTTATGTTTATACATCATTGTGTTGATCTCTATCTTTCAATATATAGGCTTTCCTCAAAAAATTACTGTCTTTGTTTTGTCTATCTACATTTAAAATTAAGTAATTAAAATATGACTAGATGACATATAGGAGTAGGTATGTTTTGTTGAGCATAGGGGACATGGTAATGTGGTTATGTAACTGGCATATTCCCTAGGGTCCACCTGTGATGTTAGGAGTTTGCCATCTCAAATATCCTCTAATCCCTTATTTTATTGTAGTTTTATCACAATAGTGATTGTTGGTTCCATACTAGAATGCCCCCCTTACCTTCTTCCAAGATCTACCCTCAGTTTTTAATAGTGGGACAGTCTTACTGAAGTGGAAATACCTGGTTTCTTTGGAAACTCGGTTATGTCAAATGATGTTTTGCTGGGGCAGACACAGATGAGAGAGTCTTTTGCTGAAGCAGACATGTGAGAGGACTTGTGGTGTTTAGAAAGAACAGAAATCTGACCCACAAACAGTGGGAGGAGGCTCTGGCATTGGTTTGCCTTGCTCCACCTCAGTGGTCTTCCCTGACAATGCACATGGACTGGTTGGCCTTACATTGAATTGCTGATTTTTGCTTCTCATGACTTCTTTAGGAGTAACTCACTAAAGAACCTCTCATGATATTCCAGTGGCTTTTTGCCACTTCCACGGACTTGGGCTGATTGGTATTGGCTTGTGGTTTCTTCTGGGTCAAACTTGCCATTGCTGATTCATCCGTGGTGATTGCCACTGCTTATTTCTTTTGGTGTTTTGCAAGTGGACTTTACTACAGCAGATGAAGATTAGAATAGCTTCCCCCAAACTATTTCTAAACAGGTCCACAACCCCTAGTTGCTAATAACCTTTCTTTTCCACTACCTCTGGTGGGTGGTGGACTAGGTGGTCTTGAAGTGTTTATGAACCCTTATTAAAGTAGGATTTAAAAATCTAAGCCTACATCCAACAGTGAGCACAGTGAGGTAAGGGATCTGGGCTCTAAAGGCTTCAGACACTACATTTCACCCAGTCTTTTTGCTTTCAGCTTCTAGGTTCACAGTTACACCAATTCCAAAACCTTGCCAGGCTGCTGCCATGTACATCAGATTATTCCTCGGCTTTCCATTATGTGACTTTTCTCTGGTCTCCTTGCTGCTTTCCACTTTTGAAATTCTGTTGTTGTCGCCTTATCTCTCGTGTTCTTTATCCTTTCAAGCTTCTATCTTAAAGAAAAAACCTGTCCTGTCAGTTAGAGGAGGCTTGGGAAGGATAAAACCAAATCAAACAAAACAAGCCATTCATTTCCTGCTTCACAATTTCTTTTGAAGTTGGAACTTTGTGTTCTCCTATCTTATCTTTATATCCATTTGTTCTCTTTGTTTGCCCACTGGTCTTCAAGAAATACAATTATATCCCCATTTTACAGATAGACTATTTGAAATGGGAGAAACCAAGTCATCTTTTCAAGATGACAAAATTAGGAATTGAAAATAGCTCAGAGCATTTGAAGGGAATACAAACAGACTGTTATAACACTATGCTGTTCTTACAACTCTCATGTAAGTTATTGTATCCTGCCTGCCCATGGCTTTTCAGGTGACCTCTACCAATGTCATTGCCAAGTGATAAAAGCCAAAGTTGGCTGCAAAATAGAAATTGACCTGATGAAACATTCACACATTACCCTCTTCTGCAAAAAGAAGGGGGAGGACTAATATGACCTAGTATTTTTCATGATAATGACTATAATTAGCTAACCAAGCTGAACGGAGCCTTGGAATTCATCTGAGACAAGACAACTGGCTTTAGGAAACTGGAGACAAGACAAATTTGTGAGTTAGGTCTTGTAGAGACAGAAAGAACAAAAGCTGAGGGCATCTAAACTTTACTTTAACATTTAAAAGTAGGTCTCAGAATGGAAATGAGACGTTTCCCTTTCGAAGCAGTCCCCCCCCCCCCGGATTTCTACACCTTCTGGAGTGATTTATTGCACGGATAGCTCCTAGGTCAATGTGATAGTTACTCCTTGTTTGAGCCAAAAACATTTCACCATCAATTTTGACTCAGATTCTTGTAGCTAGCTGTCAGCCAGCCTTTTGTGCATGACAAAAAGTAAGCCTAGTATTGTTGTTGAAAACTGTTCATTATGTTTTTTTTGCCTTTTATTTATTGGGTATGTAATCAGGTGCTCACTTCTGAAACTGTATCCATTGTGCTGGATTACTTCACAAGAATATTTTTGACTTAATTGTGCTTTCTGTTCATCTGATTCTTTTCTAACATACATTAAATAATATTTGTAGAGATGTCTTAAAGATGGCTATTGGTGTTGGTATGTGTCTTTACGCTGAGAAGAAAAGTTACAGTAGCAAACTGATCAATACACTTGAAGAATAATTTAAGGCTTGCCATTCTTACAGTAGAGATATAGAAAGAGAAGGTTTGCCAAGTGTGAATGCCAACTAGATGTTACCTAGACCAACCTTTTATTTTGCAGGAAACCCAGTTTCAGAGGGATTTTGTAACTTAATCCTGTGACTTTCAGTCATTTGATATCGCAGCTAGTAGATCTGGTTCTTCGATCATTCAAGCTGTCTTCCCATTGTATAACTGCAGCAAAGTTGCCTCGAAGCATTTATTTCATGCATTTATTTTAAATAAAATTAGAGTTAATATTTAGGCTTTATAATTTTCATTTATAAATAGTTTAAACTTTCATTATTTAATATATTGCACAAAACTTTCTATGCCTTTATATGACAGTTATTAGCATTTTCACATATGTATTGTAGCTAATTCCAACACATATTTCTTTTTTTTACACTCCAGATTTTATCCCCCTCCTTGTCCCCTCTAGCTGCTCCACATCCCTTTACTCCTCTCCCCGCAACCCCCATCTCCAGGATGATGTCCCCAAATCCCCATCACTCACCTACCAGACCTCCCCACTCCCTGGGGCCTCCAGACTCTAAAGGGTTAAGTGCATCTTCTCTGACTGAGTCAAGACCAGGTAGTCCTCTGCTTTATATGTGTTGGGGGCCTCATATCAACTAGTGTATGTTGCCTGGTTGGTGGTTCAGTGTCAGGTTAGTTGAGACTGCTGGTCTTCGTATAAGGCCGTCCTCCTCTTCAGCTTCTTCCAGCTTTTCTCAACCACAGGGACCAGAAACTTCTACATATTTCTTTCTTTCTTTCTTTCTTTCTTTCTTTCTTTCTTTCTTTTTTTTTTTTTTTTTTTTTTGAGACAGGGTTTCTCTGTGTAGCCCTGGCTGTCCTGGAACTCACTTTGTAGACCAGGCTGGCCTTGAACTCAGAAATCCGCCTGCCTCTGCCTCCCGAGTGCTGGGATTAAAAGCGTGCACCACCACGCCCAGCTACCTATTTCTTAAAAACAAGGAATTCTCTTGTAAACAATAGTTTATAAATCCGTTTATAAAATTATGGTACAGTACAATACCAACAAGTCTGAAAAAGCAAGGTGTGATAACATACACCATTAATCTCAGCACTCAGCAGGCACTGTGTCAAAAAGAGGGAATGAACATTGGCCTAAAAGTGACCTGGATGTTACCATTGGAGTGGTGGTGGCATTCGGTTATGCAGGCAGCTGTTTTCTGCTTAAATATGAGGCCTACTCCACAGAAGTGATTTCATACTTGGTATTGTAAACTTGGTCAAAAGTTCACAACTGGGGAGATCATAAGTATTATGTTTCATAAAGTGGTATACTTCAATATAATTGTAACAGCAGTGGGAATAAAGAGATACCTGGTGGGTCCCTGCCGAGGTGCACCTCTTCCCCCAGGAGTCACCCTATGCCACAGATTATCTTAGTCTAAAAGGAGACTTTAATAATAAAAAAAAAGTTAGTTAGGGTTAAGAAGTTTTATAATTGTTGCTTTATATCATGTAGTCATCTGAGGAGGTAAAGTCACATGACAGGTTGCAAGTCATGGGACTGATATGGTTATTAATATTTAAAATATTGTTTCTAGTGGATCTATTTTCATATATATTTTCCTAAATGAGAGTTGCATCCAAGTTATATGGACATATACATAGAGTTAAATTTAAGTTCCACACACATAGAGTTGAATTTGAGTTACATATATGCATAAATATTCTTAACAAGAACTGAATAAAGCCAAATATTATAGCAGATTATATAGACTTTATTCAATAAGCAACTTATAAAAGCTTAGATGGGAGTAATTTTGCTTGTTTGTTTGAGAGAGGAACATAAAGAAATCAGAGATGAAAAGTTTTTAAGAGTAGGGAGGTAGAAGTTTAAGTGTAGGGCAGAGTTTTTAAGTATAACTTTTAAGTATAAAAGGTATTTGAGAATCATTGTCTTTGGCTGTGAGTGTCTGAGAATCAGAAAGTCTGGAGAGTGGCATCTCCTTGTGTAGAGTGGCAGGAGGGGGAGGGGTACATGGGTCCACATGGGCTGGCCAAGAGCGAGTGCCCTGTGGAGAGAGTGGATTTTAACTATAATTTGGAATGAAATCACAGACAAATGATCTATAAAACTAAGATCCACAAGTCAGCTCAGAACTTATAGAGTAAATGTGGGAGGGAGAAAAGAGACATGCGGAATGACTAATCTGCTTTTATTTACCTGGCCTATGACAAGCATTGTCCATAGGTCCCATGGGCTAGAAGCTGTGTGGCTAGAGCCAGCAGTGAAAGCTGTGCGGTCAGGCCTTCTCTAGAGTGGATGGGAACCAAGGGCAGACTCCTGGACAGACACAGTTTACCTAGCTCCAGGAAGAGAGAGACAGAGACAGAGACAGAGACAGAGACAGAGACAGAGAGACAGAAAGACAGAGAGAGAGGAGAGAGAGAGAGAGAGAGAGCAGAGGAAAAGAGAAAGGAGGGATAAGGCAGAGAGGGGGAGGGAAAGAAGGAAGAAGGGAGAGTAGAGGGAGATGGGAGGGTGAGGGAAAGGGGGAGAGAAGGAAGGGAGAAGGGAGGTAGAGGGGAGAGGAGAGGAAGTGAGGAGAGAGAACAGGGAGGAGGGAGGAGAGAGAGAGAGGAGAGAGAGGAAAGAGGAGATGAATGAGGAGAGAGGAGGGAGAGGGAAGGGAAGAGAGAGAAAAGCACAGAGAGGAGGGAGAGGGGAAAGGGGAAGAGGGGAGGGAGAGGGAAATGGGGAAATGGAGAGGAGGGGAAAAGGAGGGGATGGAGAGAAGAGGGAGGAGGGAGGTGGAAAAGGGGAGATGAGGGAGAGAGGAGGGGATGGAAAAGGGAGAGGGGAAGAAGTAGGGAGGGAGAGAGGAAATTGGAAGGAGATGGGAGATTGGAGGAAGAGGGGAGGGTCAGGGGAGAGGGGAAGGAGGAGAGAAGAGGGAGAGAAGAAGGAGGGGAAGAGAAGAGGGAGAAAGGAGAGGATGGGGAGTGGTGGGAGAGGGGAGAGAGAAGGAAGAGTGGGGATAGAGAGAAAAAAACACAAGCTGGTAGAAAAACAGACATCCATGGAATACTAAAGCAGGAGAAAGCTATCCTGTCACAAGCAGACAGAGATAGGGTCCCAGGATTCCTGGGTGTGTGAATTAAAGCCACACAGGAAAAGCCTGTGGAGTCTTTAAGCATCAGTGCTATGTTTTGCGATCTGTGGAGTCTTTAAGCATCAGTGCTATGTTTTGCGATGCAGGGTAATGTGCTGGTAGCAGGAATAAGGAGCTATCCTGTGGAATCATGGCATGAGATAGGCCTAGTATAAAAAGACTTCTATTATGAGGGAAAGGAGGGGAGTGGGGCCAATAAAGGCTAGAAGGAAATAAAAGTGGAAGCGAAGGACAGGGAGATCCACTGGGAGCAAGTGGGAACTGAGAAAGAAAAAGAGTAAAAGATGAGAGGGAGAGGGAGGGAGGGAAAGAGGGAGGGAGGGAGGGAGAGAGAGAGAGAGAGAGAGAGAGAGAGAGAGAGAGAGAGAGAGAGAGAGAGAGAGAGAGAGAGAGAGAGAGAGAGAGAGAGAGAGTCTTTATAGCACCTAGTGGCAGGTTCTGGTGTAAGCTGTTGCTAGGTAGCTGTTGCAGAGTTCCTGGGAGGAGCCTAGTGGAATTGTCTGTAAACTAATAACTTGCCTAGTAGGAAACCTCCTGCTGTTTTCGTAAATGGTTTGCTGTCAAGCAGCCCTCTAATTAGTTGTTTTTACATACATAGGTTTGTGATATCTCAACTTTGGTCAGAGAAGCTTCTCTTGTACTGCAGGTTAATGCAGAGATTTATAACTGGCCCAAGTGTTTAGTACAGTAACAGTGAGTGCTCTTATCTGTGGATGAATCATCCATACTCCCCTTGCTCATCCAAAGATCAGAGAACACTGAGAAAGGGGAGGCACCGAGTGTGAAAGCTGTATATGTCCGTGGGTATCTGCACCAGATCAAGGAAGTTTAAATCCTTGCATGCAGAGGGGAGAGAGCCTCAAAACTCCATCCTCAGAAGGGCAACTATTGGCAGTCACTGGATGCTGAGAGAGGAGGAGGAGTTAGCAAGTGATTCTGCATGTGTAACCTACCAACAACCTACCAACAACCTAAGCCCCCATGGACAGGTAGATGTAAGAAGGACCCAAGGAGCTGAAGGGGTCTGTAACCCTATAGGGGGAACAGCAATATGAACTAACCAGTACCCCCAGAGCTCATATCTCTAGCTGCATACTTAGCAGAAGATGGCCTAGTCGGTAATCATTGGAAGGAGAGGCCCTTGGTCTTACAAAGATTATATGCCCCAGTACAGGGGAATGCCAGAGCCAAGAAATGGGAGTGGGTGGGTTAGGGAGCAGGGCATGGGGAGGGTATAGGGGACTTTCGGGATAGCATTTGAAATGTAAATGAAGAAAATATCTAATAAAAAATTGTGTGTTTGTTTGTTTGTTTGTTTCTTCTTTGTTTAAAAAATGATGTAGAGAGCTGCAGCTGGACATGGCGGTTGATCTTGACCTCGCAGTCAATGTGGTAGTTCTGTAGCACTTGAGGCACTAGAAGGACCACAGGTAGTGGTATAACCACCAGAAGGATAGGCAGCCCTGTCTCTGACGAAGCGGGTTGGGCAGCATCGGCGTGGGTGATGACAAGGCCTCCGCAGAAAACCCATGCTGGGAAATAGAGCTACCCACTAGCTTGAACTCGTGGCTGAACTTGGAGCAGAAGCAACAATGTTGGAGGAATCAATGGTCACAAAAAATATATGATTTTTTTCTGGAATGTTTTCCTAGAGGAAACAATGTTTCCTAATTAAACTTAGTAACCATGTTTCTCTAGCCAATGCTAATAAGGATTAGATCTTAGCCTGTTTTTTTTTTCTTTTCTTTCTTTTTTCTTCTCTTCTCTTCTCTTCTTTTCTTTTCTATCATGGATGTTCTTGTTAAATACAGGCCAATTGTTTTGTAGACTGTCTCTTGTATGATTGTATTATATTTTACCATGATTATATTTGAATTATGTACTCTTCTGACATAATTATGATATAAATGCTTTTGTGTCTGTCTCAGAAGATCACATTAGGTGGCACACCATGCTGGTTTGTCTATAAGTTGCAATGATGGTTTTAACATTTGTTTAAGTAGAGTCTTCCACGTGTTTCTGTAGGATAATTTTAGCAGAACATGAAAAGCAAAGAAGTCTCCATGGAAGGTGATAGCTCAAACTACTGTAGATCCGATCTATCTACCTAGACCCTGGGCATAAACTGTGCTTAAAGTTCTTATAGAATGCAATGTAATTTAAACCTCAGCTTTTGAAGTTCCTTTAGGCCGGTGTTTCTCTCCAGCTATTATAGTATGCAATATTTATATAATATTAAATTTTTGAAGGATCCTAATTGTCTTTTTTTAGTAAGTAATTATTATGTAGCTATTCTTTCCCCTACAAGGATTCGTAGAATATTACTTCAAAATTTAAATCACATGAGTCAGATGCCATCAGAACCAGTGATAATTATTGATAAGTTGCAAGGATATTTGGTCACCAAGTTCAAATGTATTTGCTCATATGACAGGCAATAGTAGGGACTGCCAGGGGTTTACTTCCAAAGGCGCTGTCTACGGTTCCACTGGCTTGCCCTTTCTTTTTTTTTTTTTTTTAATTTTTTATTAGATATTTTCTTCATTTACATTTCAAGTGCTATCCCATAAGTCCCATATACCCTCCTCCCACCGTGCTCCCCTAACCACCCACTCCCAATTCTTGGCCCTGGCATTCCCATCTACTGGGGCATATAAAGTTTGTTAGACCAAGGGGCCTCTCTTCCCAATAATGGCCGACTAGGCCATCTTCTGCTACATATGCATCTAGAGACACGAGCTCTAGGGGTTCTGATTAGTTCATATTATTGTTCCATCTATAGGGTTGCAGACCCCTTCGGCTCTTGGGTACTCTCTCTAGCTCCTCCTACATTGGAGACCCTGCCCTACAGATGACAGTGAGCATCCACTTTGTATTTGCCAGGCACTGACAGAGCCTCACAGGAGACAGCTCTATCAGGGTCCTTTCAGCAAAAATCTTGATGGTGTATGCAGTAGTGTCTGCGTTTGGTGTCTGATTATGGGATGGACCCCTAGGTGGGGCAGTCTCTGGATGGTCCATCCTTTCGTCTTAGATCCAAATTTTGTCTCTGCAACTCCTTCCATGGATATTTTATTCCCTATTCTAGGGAGAAATGAAGTATCCACGCGTTGGTCTTCCTTCTTGATTTTCTTGTGTTTTGGAAGTTGTATCTTGGGTATTCTACATTTCTGGGCTAATATCCACTTCTCAGTGAGTGCATATCAAGTGACTTCTTTTATGATTGGGTTAACTCAATCAGGATGATAACCTCCAGATACATCCATTTTCCAAGGAATTTCATAAATTCATTGTTTTTAATAGCTGAGTAGTACTCCATTGTGTAAATGTACATTTTCTGTATCCATTCCTCTGTTGAGGGACATCTGGGTTATTTCCAGCTTCTGGCTATTATAAATAAGGCTACTATGAACATAGTGGAGCATGTGTCCTTATTACCAGTTTGAACATCTTCTGGGTATATGCCCAGGAGAGGAATTGCTGAATCAATTGGTAGTACTATGTTCAGTTTTCTGAAGAAATGCCAGAATCATTTCCAGAGTGGTTGTGCCAGCTGGCAATCCCACCAGCAATGGAGGAGTGTTCCTCTTTCTCCACACCCTGGCCAGCATCTGCAGTCATCAGAATTTTTGATCTTAGCCATTCTGACTGGTGTGAGGTGGAATCTAAGTGTGGTTTAATTTGCATTTCCCTGATGATTAAGGATGTTGAACAGTTTTTCAGGTGCTTCTCACCCCTTCTGTATTACTCAGTTGAGATTCCTTTGTTTAGCTCTGTACTCCATTTTTTAATGGGTTTAGTTGATTTTCTGGAGTCCAGCTTCTTGAGCTCTTTGTGTATATTGGATATTAGTACCCTATCAGATTTAGGATTGGTAAAAATCCTTTCCCAATCTGTTGGTGGCCTTTTTGTCTTCTTGACAGTGTCTTTTGCCTTACAGAAGCTTTGCAAATTTATAAGGTCACATTTGTTAATTCTTGATCTTACAGCACAAGCCATTGCGGTTCTGTTTAGGAATTTTTCCCCAGTGCCCATATCTTCGAGGCTTTTCCCCACTTTTTCCTCTATAAATTTCAGTGTCTCTGGTTTTATGTGGAGTTCTTTGATCCACTTAGACTTGAGCTTTGTACAGGAGATAAGAATGGATCAATTCGCATTCTTTTACATGATAACGGCCAGTTGTGCCAGTACCATTTCTTGAAAATGCTGTCTTTCAAGTGACCATAGGTGTGTGGATTCATTTCTGGGTCTTCAATTCTATTCCATTGATCTACCTGTCTGTTGCTGTACCAGTACCATGAAGTTTTTTATCACAATTGCTCTGTAGCAGAGCTTGAGTTCAGGCATGGTGATTCGCCCAAAGGTTCTTTTATTGTTGAGAATAGTTTTTGCAATCCTACATTTATTATTATTCCACATGAATTTGTAAATTGCCCTTTCTAACTCAGAATTGAGTTGTAATTTTGATGGGGATTGCATTGAATCTGTCGAATGCTTTTGGCAGGATAGCCATTTTAATTCTATATTATATTAATATATAGTTAATAGTAATTAATATTTAATTGTATTAATTAATACAATTAATATAACTGGCACATACAATTAATTGCTATAACTAATTAATATAATTAATTCTATTAATTAATGTTAGTTACTATTAATTATATTAATTATGCATTATTTAATTATATGATTAATTGATATATGGTTGTATATAATTAATTATATATTAATTATTATATTATATTAATCCTGCCAATCCATGAGCATGGGAGATCTTTCCAGTTTCTGAGATTTTCTTCTATTTCTTTCTTCAGGGACTTGAAGTTCTTGTCATACAGATATTTCACATCCTTAGTTAGAGTCACACAAAAGTATTTTATATTATTTGTGACTATTGTGAAGGGTGTTGTTTCCCTAATTTCTTTCTCAGCCAGTGTATCCTTTGTGTAGAGAAAGGCCATTGATTTGTTTGAGTTAATTTTATATCCAGCTACTGCACTGAAGCTGTTTATCAGATTTAGGAGTTCTCTGGTGGAATTTTGGGGGTCACTTATATATACTATCATATCATCTGCAAACAGTGATATTTTGATTTCTTCCTTTCCAATTTGTATCCCCTTGACCTCCTTTTGTTGTCGAATTGCTCTGACTAGGACTTCATGTACTATATTTGAATAGGTAGGGAGAAAGTGGGCAGGCTTTTCTAGTCCCTGATTTTAGTGGGATTGCTTTGAGTTTCTCTCCATTTAGTTTGATGTTGGCCACTGGGTTGCTGTATATTGCTTTTATTATGTTTAGGTATGGGCCTTGAATTCCTGATCTTTCCAAGACTTTTATAATGAAAGGGTGTTGGGTTTTGTCAAATGCTTTCTCAGCATCTCGTGAGATGATCATATGGTTTTTGTCTTTGAGTTTGTTTATGTAGTGGAGTATGTTGATGGATTTCCATATATTAAACCATCCCTCTATTCCTGGGATGAAGCCTACTTGGTCATGATGGATGATCATTTTGATGTGTTCTTGGATTCGGTTTTCGTGGATTTTATTGAGTATTTTTGCATCGATATTCCTAAGGGAAATTTGTCTGAAGTTCTCTTTTTTTGTTGGATCTTTGTGTGGTTTAGGTATCAGAGTAACTCTGGTTTCATAGAATGAATCTGGTAGAGTACCTTCTGTTTCTATTTTTTGGAATAGGTTGAGGATAGTTGTAATTAGGTCTTCTTTGAAGGTCTGATAGAACTCTGCACTAAACCCATCTGGTCCTGGGCTTTTTTTGGTTGGGAGACTATTGATGACTGCTTCTATTTCTTTAGGGGAAATGGGACTGTTAAGAATTTTAATCTGATCCTTATTTAATTTGGTACCTAGTATCTGTCTAGGAAGTTGTCCATTTCATCCAGGTTTTCTAGTTTTGTTGAGTGTAGGCTTTTGTAGTAGGATCTGATGGTATTTTGAATTTCCTCGGGATCTATTGTTATGTCTCTTTTTCATTTCTGATTTTGTTAATTCGGATACTGTCCCTGTGCCCTCTAGTTCGTCTGGCTAAGGGTTTATCTATCTTGTTGATTTTCTAAAAGAACCAGCTCCTGGTTTGGTTGATTCTTTGAATAGTTCTTTTTGTTTCCACTTGGTTGAATTCAGTCCTGAGTTTTATTATTTCCTGCTGTCTACTCCTCTTGGGTGAATTTGCTTCCTTTAGTTCTAGAGCTTCTAACTGTGCTGTCAGACTGCTAGTGTATGCTCTCTCTAGTTTCTTTTGGAGGCACTCAGGACTATGAGTTTTCTGCTTAGGACTGCTTTCATTGTGTCCCATAAGTTTGGTTATGTTGTGGCTTCATTTTCATTAAATTCTAAAAAGTCTTTAATTTCTTTCTTTATTTTTTTCCTTGACCAAGGTATCATTGAGTAGAGTGTTATTCAGTTTCCACGTGAATGTTGGCTTTCTATTATTTATGCTGTTATTGAAGATCAGCCTTAGCCCGCTGTGATCTGATAGGATGCATGGGATAATTTCAATATTTTTGTATCTGTTGAGGCCTGTTTTATGACCAATATGGTCAGTTTTGGAGGAGGTACCATGTGGTGCTGAGAAGAAGGTATATCCTTTTGTTTTAGGATAAAATGTTCTGTAGATATCTGTTAAATCCATTTGTTTCATGACTTCTGTTAGTGTCCATGTGTCTCTGTTTAGTTTCTGTTTCCAGGATCTGTTCATTGGTGAGAGGGGGGTGTTGAAGTCTCCCACTATTATTTTGTGAGGTGCAATGTGTGCTTTGAGCTTTACTAATGTTTCTTTAACGAATGTTGGCTGCCCTTGCATTTGGAACATAGTTATTTAGAATTGAGAATTCATCTTGGTAGATTTTACCTTCAATGTGTATGAAGTGCCCCTCCTTCTCTTTTTTGATAACTTTGGGTTCGAAGTCAATTTATTCAATATTAGAATGGCTACTCCAGCTTGTTTCTTCGGACCATTTGCTTGGAAAATTGTTTTCCAGCCTTTCAGTCTGAGGTAGTATCTGTCTTTGTCTCTGAGGTGGGTTTCCTATAAGCAGTAAAATGTTGTTCCTGTTTTTGTAGCCAGTCTGTTAGTCTATGTCTATTTTTTGGGAAATTGAGTCCATCGATATTAAGAGAAATCAAAGAAAAGTCAATGTTGTTTCCTGTCATTTTGTTGTTAAAGTTGGGAATCTGTTCTTGTAGCTGTCTTCTTTTAGTTTTGTTAAAGGATTACTTTCTTGTTTTTTTTCTAGGGTGTAGTTTCCATCTTTGTGTTGGTGTTTTCCCGTTATTATCCTTTGAAGGGCTGGATTCATGGAAATATATTATGTGAAAATGGTTTTGTCATGAAATACTTTGGTTTCTCCATCTATGGTAATTGAGAGTTTTGCTGGGTATAGTAGCCTGGGCTGGCATTTGTGTTCTCTTAGTGTCTGTATAACATCTGTCTAAAATCTTCTGGCTTTCATAGTCTCTGGTGAGAAGTCTGGAGTAATTTTAACAGGCCTGGCTTTATATGTTACTTGACCTTTTTCCCTTACTGCTTTCAATATTCTGTCTTTATTTAGTGCGTTTGTTGTTCTGATTATTATGTGTCTGGAGGAATTTCTTTTCTGGTCCAGTCTATTTGGAGTTCTGTAGGCTTCTTATATGTTCATGGGCATCCCAACTTCGTATGGGAAAAGTCTATACCTGTTATCCTTAGGTTTGGTCTTCTCATTGTGTCCTGGATTTCGTGGATGTTTTGAGTTAGGATCTTTTTGCATTTTGCGTTTTCTTTGTTGTGTCTATGCTCCCTATGGAATTTTCAGCTCCTGAGATTCTCCCTTCCATCTCTTGTATTCTGTTGCTGATGCTCGTATCTATGGTTCCTGATTTCTTTCCTATGGTTTCTATCTCCAGGGTTATCTCCTTTTGGGTTTTCTTTATTGTTTCTAGTTCCATTTTTAGATCTTGGATGGTTTTGTTAATTTCCATAGCCTGTTTGGCTGTGTTTTCCTGTAATTCTTTAAGGGGTTTTTGTGTTTCTTCTACCAATTTATCAGTGTTTGCCTGTAGTTCTTTAAGGGCTTCTTCCTGTTTAGCACTGTTCTCCTTTGGTTCCTTGAGGGACTTTTGTATTTTCTCTTTAAGGGCTTCTACCTGTTTAGCAGTGTTCTCCTGTAATTCCTTGAGAGATTTTTCTGTTTCCCCTTTAAGGTTTTCTACCTGTTTAGCATTGTTCTCTTGTATTTCTTTAAGTGAGTTTTAATTTCCTTCTTAAAATCTTCTACCATCAGGATGAGATATAATTTAAAATTTGCATCTTGCTTTTCGGGCATGTTTGAGTATCCAGGACTCTTTATGGTGGGCGTACTGGGTTCTGATGATGCCCATTGTTCTTGGTTTCTGTTAGTAAGATTCTTACATTTGCTTTTCGCCATCTGGAAATTTCTGATGTTAATGTTCAAACTGTCTCTGATTGGAGCTTGATCCTTCTGTGATTCTGTTAGCCTCTGTCAACACTCCTGGGAGTCCAACTCAATCCTGAGTTCCAGTGGTCAGAGCACTCTCTGCAGGTAAGCTCTTCTCTTGCAGGGCAGGTGTCCAGCAGTCTGGAGCTCTGATACACTTCCTGAGTTCTAGGGTCAGAACCCTCCCAGAAGGCTGACTCTCCTCTGGCAAGGAATGTGCCCAGGGGTCTGGGTCTCAGCTCTGTCTCCTGGCTGAGGTTAAAGACCAGACAGGACCCTGACCAAGAAGCTTTGTTGATTCTATTGTCCACATGCTCTCAGGTGATCAGGAGGTCCTAGGTGTGGTAGGGGTCCCATGATCCCAAGGTGATCTGGAGGACCCATGGCGTGCAGAGCACTCTGGATCCCCCAGCAGTCTCTGCTGAGCTCAGAAGGAAGATGGCAGGGGTGGCCCTGGCCGTGATTCCAAAGTGATCCCGAGGTCCTGCGGTGTGGAAAGCACTCCAGAGGCCTTAGCAGCCTCGGCTGGGCTCAGAAGGAAGATGGCAGGGGTGGCCCCGGCTGGAAGAGACCCTAGTCTCTGGTCGGGTGGAGTTCCTCTGTTCCTGCTCCCGTTGGCACAAGACCCTCCGTGATTCCTGAAGCTGACACTGTGCTCCACTCACCAGTGATCTCTGAGGTGATCCCAAGGACCTGCGGTGTGGAGAGCACTCCGGAGGCCTTAGCAGCCTCCGCTGGGCTCAGAAGGAAGATGGCAGGCTATCTTGCCCTTTCTTATGCTGAGGTAACTAAGTAGATGAGGTCTAAAGTTGAAAGACAAAGTTGTACTGAGCAGGCAGACTTGTAATGCCATCTAATAGGAAGGTTGAGGTGGAAGGATCACAAGTTCCAGTCCTGCCTGCACTACAGAAAGAGTTCAAAGCCAGCCTGAGCAACTTGGTGAGACATTTTCTTAAAACAAAAAGAGGGATATGGTTATAGTTCAATATGAGATTCCTTGGCCTCAGTCTTTAGTTTAATCTCCAGTATCACAACTAAGTAAAATACAGGGCTATAGTTATCTGCCTCAGGGGAGTCAGCTTACTCCAGTGAAGTTCTTACTTGCTCTGTGTGTGCCCCTACCCTCTGACCTTTCTCCAACCAATCAAGAATACAGGTTGGTTGGTTGGTTGGTTGGTTGGTTGGTTGGTTGGTTGGTTGGTTTGAAGTTTCTTTGTTTGAAGTTTCTTTGGGTTAGTTGGAGTATTCATTCTTAATCACTAGAATATAAAAAGGTCAAGTCACAAAACACATACAAATCCTTAGGAATAAGAACATAGGAAAAGGAATGAATAGGAAATTCCAACCGGTTTGGGAGCTGGTCCAAACCTAGGAAAAATAGGGTGAAATTATAGGAAGCAGTCTGTTTACAAACATTTCCAGATCTGCTTTTCAAACTTCAAAGGGATTTAGTGAGGAATTCCTGTTGGGTATAGAGTTCCTCACACAGTTCAGAGTGTCGTGATTGGAAAGGGCTTTTATTAGTGAAGAACTCGTTAGCCGCTTTAGTTTCTCAATAAGAAATTAGAGTGTCCTTAGAGAACTCAGTCTTCTGGTTGAGTCAATAGAAGTTAGCTTCAAAACAAGTGACAGTAACGTACTTGAACTGGCAATGATTGAGCTCATGTGTGTGGAATCGGAGCTCACAGATGAAATAAATCCTTGAGCCTCATAGGGCTTTGAGCTAGAAAGGAATTCTTTATCAAAAACTTGCCTAGACTGAATCATTTCTATTACTTTTTCTCATTTCACCCTACCCATTGACTTCCTGTCTGTTTTCTCTCTGACTCAGCCGCTCTTCTCATTTCCTGGGAAAAAAAAAAGAGTCTGCTAGACCCAGGGGTGATGTGTGAGTGTGAGTTATCCTAAAAATAGATCCCAAGAAAAGGATTTGGATATAAGTAGCTTATTTGTTTTTTTTTTCAATTTCCTGTTGATTCACTTTACAACCTGCCCTACCCCATTACCCCTTCCTATAATCCTCCTCCCCATCCTTCCTCCCCTTTTCTTCTGAGAGGGTGACACCCCCAACCTGGCACACAAGAGCAGACAAGGCAGCCTAAAGTAGCTTATTTGATTGTTTGTGGGGTGGGGGGCTGTTCTTAACCAATTACCGTAGAATAGGTGGCTTACATAACAGAAACTCGTTCCTCACATTTCTGAAAGGTGGAAGTCTGAGATCAGGGTGCCATTGTGCTTGGTTTTCAGACAGAATGTTTCCTGGTTTGGGAATGAAAGTACTCTTGCTTTATCTTTGTATAACAGAAAATAAAATGAAAGGCATTAAGCTCTTTCCTGTCTTACAAAGACACTCATGACCTAATCAGTCCCCAAAGCTCCTTCTCCAAATGTGACCATACTGAAATGTCTTGGCTTAGTACCTAAGTTGCCCTAGCATTCTTCCATAGCCAGAAAATGTTACAAGTCAGAGGTAGACCCTTCAAATAAGAGATCTATGGTAATATAGGCACAAGTCATTGTCTGTTGAAGTTTCAGATTATATCCTGAGTAATCAAAGTTTCTCTGTATGGAGCATTAACCATTAGAACTGACATTATAATTGATGCTATAAGTAGATATATAAGGAAAGCTGGGTGTCCAGGAGGGAAGCAAAAGTCACCAACTCCAACACTTCAACAAAAACAGGCATTGGTGCAAAACTGGTACCTTAAAAATCTGACTGTTAATGAGGAAAATTTTTATTAGGATGATTAATTTAAATCTTGTTTAGTAAGGTGAAAAGAATTCTAGATGCTTCTTTTACTCACAAAGCATGCGTCAAGGATGCATACTCTCATAATGGCTTTCTTAAGTTCTGGATCTTTGTCTAGATCCGTTAAGTCTTACTATTGCCTCTTACATCAACCCTTTCCCAAGGCACTCCAGCTGCTGTCCCTTCGACCTCAGTCCCCTTTACCAGTTTGAAAATAGAGTAGCCTACAACCCCCAACAGCAGGTAGGGTGGGTGACCTCTGAGAGGGCAGAAGAAGAACCAAGAATTAGATTTCCTGATAGGCACACAGATGAGGAGAGAGAGCATCAGTAGATAGCAAAGATGATGAACTTCCACCATCACTGGCATTGTATTTACCCTCCTCACCAGAGACAAAAGCCTGGAAACAATATGAAAGCTTTGATAGGCTTTTTTCCCCACCAGTAGGGACCACCAGCTATGGACCTTTCTCACAAGTTCAAGGCCAGAACAGGATGTGTAACCTCAAACTCATGGACCTATCTGTCTTGTTCAAACTGTCTTTGTTCAAACCCTGAATTGGAGGAAAAAGACACCCTTAAAGATATGTAAATCCACAAACCTGAAGGAGAGACCAACAAAGTTTTTATTTCATGAGACCCTTCTCTACTTTGTGGAGGGTCTTTCTCTCTGTGTGCCTACTTTTTGTCTATGTTTCCTCACACTTAATAAGAGTCTTTCTTCGCCTGCTGAAAAAAACTGAGTAAAGTATACATGACCCCCAAATCTGTCATTCTGCTGAGCCTCTTATGGTAATGTATTTGATTATTTTGTTTAAAAATGAAATAACTACAAACTAACAGTAGGGGTGCTCTAGGTAGCCTTTGGGAAAAAAGGATTTGGAAAAAAAATCACTAAAAGATTGCTGAATTATATGTAATAATATAATTTCATAATTATACTATGGTTGAAGGGATAAATAAATGGTTCCTTTCTATTTCCCCTGTGCCACAAACTAAATAAGAAACAAAGCAGAAGAATAAAACCTATATGAACACAATCTCAACTTTACCACTCTTAACAATGAACTGTAGAATCAAACGGGTCCCAACTATACTGTGGGCTTTAAAACTTTCCTCCCTAAGAATATACCCAATGATACCACCCTTGACTTCCAGGAGAATGTCATTCCCTGTAAGAGTTAAGCTCTGTGTGTGTGTGTGTGTGTGTGTGTGTGTGTGTGTGTGTGTGTGTGTGTGAGAGAGAGAGAGAGAGAGAGAGAGAGAGAGAGAGAGAGAGAGAGAGGTAAACTGGATCTTTGGATCTTTCAGAGGAAGAATGAGGCAGAGTTGGGAGGAAATAAAACTTATTTGTGAGGCCAAAGCTTATGAAAGATGAAAACAAGAGGAAGCAAGTTGGGCAGGGAAAGTCTTTTTTTTTTTTTAAATAATGCTATCATCTGGCATCCATCCAAGGAAAGAAAAGCAGAATTCAACAGGGAGAGCTTGAGCTCTCTCGTTGCAGATTGGACAAGGTTTTAGAGTAAGTGATGCCTTTAATGAAGTTTCACATTAGCAAAAGTTCACCAGAATCTTTATGACATTTTTGTTGGTCTTAGACATCCAAGAAGAATGTGGCCTAGAAAACCTAGAGGCGGAAGAAGCATACAACATAGTCCCATTTACAGTTTTTAGATGGGGAATCCTCAACACTGTTGAGTTGGAAAACTAGAAGGAGTTCCAGGGCATAAGTTGAAAACAAACAGAAGTGGGGAGAGTGATGATGAGGATGGAGTCAATGCTTACCACTGGATAAAGGAAAGGGACAATATGGATGGGCACTGAGATAAAGGAAAGAGAAAAATCATTGTATCAATAAAGCAAACAGGACAACATAGATGTTAACTAGAAAAATTTTGGAGGACTATGATATATACATACACACACACACACACACACACACACACACACACACACACACACACACATATATATATATATATATATATATATATATATATATATATATACACATATATTCACTGTAGAACTTTATCAAAGTCTTCATAGATTTCAAATATGCTTATGAGTGGATATTTTTAACATTTTGTCTTATATCTTCCTTACCGTGTATGTGTGTGCACTTGTGTGCATCATGGCACGGATATAAAGGTCAGAGCACAACCTGCAGTTATCAGTTCTCTCTTTCTACTATATGGAACCTGAGGATTGAAATCAAATTATCAGGCTTGCTGGCAGGTGGCTTTATCCATAAAGCCATCTCTTGGTCATGAAAGTATATTCTGTACAGGAAATTGAGGGAGATTTTGACATTTTTACTAAATGCTATGCCAAAGAAGAAGTCACTAGGTATTCACTCACTGATAAGCGCATATTAGCACAGAATCTTAGAATACACAAAATTTTTGCAAAACACAAGAAAATCAAGAAGAAGGAAGACCAGTGTGTGGATACTTCTTTCCTCCTTAGAATAGGGAACCTCATACCCATGAAAGGAGTTACAGAGACAAAGTTTGGAGCTTATACTAAAGGATGGACAAACCAGAGACTACCCCACCCGGGGACCCATCCCATAATCAGTCTCCAAACCCAGACACTATTGCATATGACAGCAAGATTTTCCTGAATGGACCCTGATATAAATGTCTCGTATGAAGCTATACCAGTGCCTGGCAAACACAGAAGTGGATGCCCACAGTCATCTATATGATGGAACACAGCTCCCCCCCCCCCCAATGGAGAAGCTAGAGAAAGTACCACAGGAGCTGAAGGGGTCTGCCACCCTGTAAGAGAAACAACAATATGAACTAACTAGAACCCTCAGAGCACGTGTCTCTAGCTGCATATGTAGCAGAAGATGGCCTAGTTGGCCATCATCAGGAAGAGAAGCCTCTTGGTATTGCACACTTTATATGCCCCAATACAGGGGAACGCCAGGGACAAGAAGTGGGAGTGTAAGGGTAGTGGAGCAGGGTGGGAGAAGGGTATAGGGAACTTTTGGGATAGCATTTGAAATGTAAATCATGAAAATATCAAAAAAAAAAAAAAAAGAAGAAGAAGAAGAAAAATACAAACTAAGATCTGGTGCTTGCAAAGTAAATCTCTGATTGGCAGTTTTCCTCCTTTTGAGGCCAATTTCTGATTTAAAAAAAACATGCTAAGAATCTGTACTGGTACTTTGCATGGGAAATATTGTTAATGGGAGTCAGTCCTCTTGAACCAGAACTGGCAAGCTGTAGCTTGTGGGTCAGATCTAGGTCTCTTCTTGTTTATATACAAGAAAGCATCTTTGCAACAGACACATCTTCATACAGCTTGTAGTTTCTTGCCCATTATAATGGCAGAGTTAAATATCTGTAACAAAAATTGTATAACATATACATTTTAAAATATTTATAAATGATTTTTTCACATGTAATCTGCTTACCCTTAGATTCACAAAGGAAAAAGAAAACCACCCATTTATAAATAGCAATGTCAGAACTTGTGTCAATGACATTTCACTAAGTGGCAGACTAGTGAAAATCTCAGCTTGAAATATAAATTCATAACTCAACATTTAATTCCTTCTAGAATTTGATAATGGCATGCTCAGAATCATGGTGTGAAAAGTAGAGTAGGAATTAGGAAGCATGGCAAGGAAAATTGAAAATGTATATTTTTTTAAACAAGATCTCACTGGGTAGCTGGGGCTGACCTAGATCTTACTAAAGGGTCTTTTAAAATGGGATTCACCACTACGGTTGAGAAATGTCTTTTTCCAAAAAAATCTATTTTACTTTCAATCAAGTTCTTATAAATCATCCTATCATATTCCTTCAAAGCTCAGTAGTAATGGTGAATTAATTTAAAATTGATAGCCAAGCCTTTTTTTTTCCATATTATCCTATGATGTGTCGTTCTTCTAGCTAGTTGAAACTCCTGCAACAGAGGATAGTTTCTACACTTTCTTGTCAAATTAGTAGCCCCTAAGAACTGATAGGCAGTTCTGTGCATATCAGGAAAAATTCTTTACTGGTCCATATCCACCACAGAATCCTACAGATGACACAACAAATAACCAAATGCGTGTCATTTGTCAAATATGAAATGATCTTATATAACGTATCTTTCGAGCAATAATAAAGGTTTCACAAATGCTAGCACAATCATGAAATCTCTACTTCTGCCCCACAAGGTCTTGTTTTCAGGTCTTTAATTGAAAGAAACTGCTAAGTCACTAATATAAAACATGAGTCTACTGAATAAGTAATAATGAAACTAGTAAAGAAAGAAAAATGCGTGGTACTCATTTTGTAAATTAACTGGATTGGATGAACTCTGTGTGTGTGTGTGTGTGTGTGTGTGTGTGTGTGTGTGTGTGTGTGTGTGTGTGTGAAATCTTTCTTGACAAACTACTAAACTTTGTTTTTACTTTGTCAGCCACAATTTAGTTGGAAAATAAAATGGGTGAACCAGTAATGACATTCTAGGGTAGAACATACGAGACATTAGAATGAGCAGCCTTTGTTACATGCATTGTCTCCACACCCAATATCTACTCATTTTTCATATGCTGTGATGTGATTTTTATTTTGGATTAAGTTCAACTTTCCATTTTATTGATATCATCGAAATAAAGACTTAAGGAGAGCTAAATGTGCATATTCCTTGCACTGAAGAACTCTGTAACCTATTAAGGAGGACAAGTGTGGGGAAAATGCTATACACAGTTGTAAGCAAGAGTAAAGTCAGAGGTGTAGTAACACAAAAGATAGTCAACTGCATTTGATAATGAAGATTCTTGTTAGCAGAATCTGACCTAAAGGTGTTAAAGGAGAAATACATACAGCTGGGTTGGGCAAGGGATGAAGTCAAGTAAGGAGTGACTCTAGGCAGTCTCTAACCCTAACTGCACTAAAGAGAGCTCACAGTGCACAAATCTCATTGTTTTTGTAATTCTGTATCACTGGTCTCTTACTGTTCCACTTAGTCAAGGGGAATCCTTCTGAGAAGGTCACGGGCATAAGTGGTAAGCTGCAGTTCTCACAAGCAGCTGGACTTTTGGATGCCCTGTTTGTCAAGTGGATCTGGGCAAAGCACCAACATCATCGACTAAAATAGTGTCAGAAAAACTAGACTTTATATTCTTCTGTTTGGTCAATCCAACATCTGAGCACCTTTGCAGTATAAGGAAAAGGATTAAGACAAATGAGAGAAACGGGGCCCCACTCCATATGAAGCTTCAGAGTTCTTGACTTGATTCTATACTTTTCCAAGAAGGCTACTGGATAGCCTTATAAAAATTCTTTTTGGTTTTGATAAGTCAGAGTCAAATTTTGTCCTTCTTTAACACTTTGGTCACCATACTATAGTTGGAAATTAACTAGACAACTGGAAAATTACACTGATGCCTGACTTTACACGATTTACCCAGGTGTACTTTTCACACGAGTACTAGACAAATGTCATCTACAGTGACTTTAACAACTACCAAATAATCATTAGTCAAGCCAAGTACAGTATCTTATGTCTGTAATCCTAGCACTTGAGAGGTAAGGGCAGAAAGACCACTTTTATCCAGCCTGCTGCTTCTCATATACAGGCTTTCTTTAAAGTATGGGGAATGAAACACTGTCTGAAATCAGATCTGATTTGTCACTTTTTAAAAAAGATTTTTTTTTTATTTTATGTGAATGAGCACTTTGCCACCATGTATGTATGTGTACTGTATCCACAACTGGTGCCCTGGGAGACCAGAAGAGGAAGGACGTAAGATCCTTGAAACTGGATGATCTTAAGCAGCCATATGAGTTCTAGGAACAAAAGCACCTCTCCGTAACCAATGAGCCATCTTTCTAGCCCCTCCTGTCTAGAATTTTTGTAAGCAAATTTTTATTGGAACACAACCACTGCTTTCAGAAACCTATTTCTGTCCCTGCTTTTACACAACATGTGTTAGTTTATTGCATAGAGGTCATGTGAGCCACAAGGGCTAAAGTATTACTACTCAATCCTTTGCAGAAAATCTTTGTCAATGTGTGTTCTATAGTTAAGTTGCCACTATTAATTCACCTAAAGCAGACAAAAATTGAAAGGTTTTCACCTATATGTGTCTATTGACCCTTTTCTCTTTCTTTTGTTTTATATAATCCCAGTAAATACCCTGGAATAATTCAGATATCTGACATATTTTGTATACATCCCTAACTGTCCCATTCGCTGGAATTACAAATGCATCCTCTAGATTAAAACCTTTCATGTATTTCAGCAAGTCAATGTGTTGACTTTCTCTATAGCCTCTCTCTCATTTTTCCTTTGTTAATTGAGGACCATCAGTCATCTTGCTTCAAGGGCAACCAAGTGGAACAGTGCCTCAATAATCTTTTTTGGCTGATTCTGAATATTTACATATTCATTGCAGGGCCTGCTTAAGGTGTACTGATTTTTAAGTCATTACAATCTATTCCACTCATTTTTCTTGCTGTGAGGCATTTAAACTTTATTAATATGCAAAGCTACTGCATTGCATGAAGAGAAATAGACTTCTATTTTATCTGTATTTTCACATTTGTGTTTAGTAATATTGCTTTGGTGTATATGCATTGCATATCATATTAATTGTGCCATGTGCACTAGAAAACTTTTTCTATTTTATCTTGTGAGATAATTTGATTAATTCATTTATATTTGGCCTAAAACTTTTAAGATCTTTATTTATGAGTATGTCTGCGTGAGAGTATTCAAATGTGTAGCTACTTCAAGTGGCAAAAAGAGGTCATGGGATATCTTAG